>OX940974.1:6371448-6418943 GCA_954871275.1 Leptopterna dolabrata | reverse complement strand
GGTCCGTTTTCCAGGTTCAGACCTAGTATCGATTTTTCGCATTTATCGATGTTTTAATCGTTTAAACAACGTAAACGGACTCTAGTAGCATGTAGAAGGATAAATGCTGCAGCAGAATCGATAAAAACATGAAACTCGATTTTTTTGACGATTAAAAAAAAAACTGCTCTCCTGAAAAATTTGCTTTTCTATGTTGAGTTTTCCCATGGACGGTCACATTTTATGTTCGGCTTCCCCACCCCCAAAAATCGGTAGAAGTAGGCATATTTCAACGAATATTATATACCTAATAAGTTTTCAAACGCGATTCACCTTATTGAAAAATCGTCAAACGGTCAGTGGAACACACTACGTCATATTCAACCACCCTGGAACTCCATGGTGGTAATTCTTCTTCGAACTCAATTTCTACTATGCACCTAACCGTTCTAAAACGGAACTAAACAATAGGAAGCAGTAAATAATTTCCCACAAGGGAGTACCTACCCACACAGATTCACTCTCCTTTCACTTTAACAGTTTTTTAATTTAATCTCTTCCCTAATCTGGAATTCATGCACCCGGTCCATGATGGAGGGCTGTCTACCCCTTTACGATGCTCCGGGGACCAATAGAGAGTAAAAAATCTTTGCTGCCACGCTTCAGCTAATTTTGTTATTCAAGCAATCTTCGGGGGCCTCTTCCACCATTACACACGTTTTCTATATCTTTATAGCCTGCAATATACTTACATACACCACCTTTAGTATGCATTGTGACCTCGGTACCGTTTGCGGCGTTGAATGTATATATTACACCCGCAGTAAGTAAAGTGCGTAATTTTGCGCAACCTACCCATTGATACCAAAGCTTGGGTTAAACGTCTGCCAAGTGGGTGGGCAGTAGTGCAGCATGCTCACACCGTTAGTATATGATACAAATCATTTGCTGTTGTATCAGTAATTTTTACTACAGTCGGATCTACCGTATAAATATATAAGCAAACCACTCCCCTAGTATGTACCAGCGTAGCAAACTTGACCGAAATGGAGAGAGCATCAAAGGAAAATTCGTATTCAATTTGCTATTTTAAGTTTGCGCATGAGTGGCAATAAATTGCTCCGATCACAGCGGAATTCATAGTGTAAAGCTTTTATCAAGTAGAGGCGTTGCCTGAACTCTCTTCCACGCGTGTTTTAGCGAATTTTCAAAGAAAAAAAAGCTATTGCAATGGCTTCGAAATTTAAATAATATAAATTTTTGGAAATTTTCTTCATAGAAATCCGTTTCAGACCATTCTAAAACGATTCCTGAAATTTAACACTTTTTAGCGAATTTTCAAAGAAAATGAAGCTATTGCAATGGCTTCGAAATTTAAATAATATAAATTTTTGGAAATTTTCTTCATAGAAATCCGTTTCAGACCATTCTAAAACGATTCCTGAAATTTAACACTTTTTTATATGTATATATATATATATATATATATATATATATATATATATTTATATATGTGTCACTCCAGACGATAACTCTCGATAGAATTGAGATAAACAGCTCAAATTTGCACAAAAAATCTATCTTGGCAATCGAAAGGCTAAGTTCGAAGATGGGCGAAATTGGCCTACTCTAAGGAGGGTTTTGGCGCATTTAAAGTGCGCAAAAATTACCCAAAAATCCCCAAAATGTTATTTTCCAACAAGTGACCCCTCATTTTAAAGGTTTTTGCACGCTGAACACGATGGTGGAATCGGATTTTAGATATCTTGATCCGTTCTCAAATTAGAGCATTTAAAGTGCGCAAAAATTACCTAAAAATCCCCAAAATGTTATTTTCTAACAAGTGACCCCTCATTTTAAAGGTTTTTGCACGCTGAACACGATGGTGGAATCGGATTTTAGATATCTTGATCCGTTCTCAAATTAGAGCATTTAAAGTGCGCAAAAATTACCCAAAAATCCCCAAAATGTTATTTTCCAACAAGTGACCCCTCATTTTAAAGGTTTTTGCACGCTGAACACGATGGTGGAATCGGATTTTAGATATCTTGATCCGTTCTCAAATTAGAGCATTTAAAGTGCGCAAAAATTACCCAAAAATCCCCAAAATGTTATTTTCTAACAAGTGACCCCTCATTTTAAAGGTTTTTGCACGCTGAACACGATAGTGAAATCGGATTTTAGATATCTAAATCCGTTCTTAAATTAGAGCATTTAAAGTGCGCAAAAATTACCCAAAACTAGGATAATCTTTAAACTCTTACCCCCACCCCCTTAGAGTGGTCAGATTGAAAAATGTGAGAAGTATTAATTGAAGACGAGAGTTCGAAGCAAAAAAGGGGGAGGCAAACGATTAGTACAACTCCTTGAATTTACCCACAGCGATCAAATAAATAAGCACTTAGTACAATTACGTAATAAACAAACGGTAGAATCAGGATGGACAAAACGTACAAATTAAAATAAATACGAAGAGAATATACATAGAAAACCAAATTTTAGACCGAAGTTTTCCTTTATTCAAAACCATAGCCATTAATTCGAATATTTCTTTGAAAATTCGCTCATTAAGTCATGCTGCATGACTGATTTTTATATGTATATATATATTTATATATGTGTCACTCCAGACGATAACTCTCGATAGAATTGAGATAAACAGCTCAAATTTGCACAAAAAATCTATCTTGGCAATCGAAAGGCTAAGTTCGAAGATGGGCGAAATTGGCCTACTCTAAGGAGGGTTTTGGCGCATTTAAAGTGCGCAAAAATTACCCAAAAATCCCCAAAATGTTATTTTCCAACAAGTGACCCCTCATTTTAAAGGTGTTTGCACGCTGAACACGATGGTGGAATCGGATTTTAGATATCTTGATCCGTTCTCAAATTAGAGCATTTAAAGTGCGCAAAAATTACCCAAAAATCCCCAAAATGTTATTTTCTAACAAGTGACCCCTCATTTTAAAGGTTTTTGCACGCTGAACACGATGGTGAAATCGGATTTTAGATATCTAAATCCGTTCTTAAATTAGAGCATTTAAAGTGCGCAAAAATTACCCAAAACTAGGATAATCTTTAAACTCTTACCCCCCCCCCCCACCCCCTTAGAGTGGTCAGATTGAAAAATGTGAGAAGTATTAATTGAAGCACTCATGATTTTCTATAACAACTCCTTTACCTACTGCACTCTCTTGAGTAGGTAAGTCAAAAGTCCTAACTACCCTATCCTACCTAATATGAACCCACAGCGATCAAATAAATAAGCACTTAGTACAATTACGTAATAAACAAACGGTAGAATCAGGATGGACAAAACGTACAAATTAAAATAAATACGAAGAGAATATACATAGAAAACCAAATTTTAGACCGAAGTTTTCCTTTATTCAAAACCATAGCCATTAATTCGAATATTTCTTTGAAAATTCGCTCATTAAGTCATGCTGCATGACTGGTTTTTTTTCCCCCCCTTTTCATCATCTCTTCCCTCCAGCTCAGTCGGCTGAAATGAAATAATAATAAAGATGAATGAAATTGAACGTTAAAAGTATGAGATTCAGTATAAATTGATAAAAATAGTAGGGGACGGAGAGCGAGAAGGTGAGGAAGCTGCGGCTCTCTATTGCTTTTTGCCCAGCTGTAGCCATTAGGTGGCGGTGCGGTCTGTTTTAAATTTATTTAAAACGCCGTTTATGACCGTCTGTTCTAAACTGTAACCCCCTCTTCTAACTTAATCATTGCAATCTCCTCATTCACCTTTTGGATTAATCCCGCGATTCTGTAGTTCTGCAATTGTTGTCGCTTGTGGGTACGTACCTACTTTTGTTGTGATCGGCTGCTCCTCCACAACCAATGTAATGTACATACATGTTGTACCTCAGAGTGGGGACCCCCCGACCCCCCTCTGATCATGTCAGGGGCCTATAATGAGCCGAGGGGCCAACAAATACATAACCATTCTCAAGCTAGCATTCGCCTCGTCTGTTCCATCCTTAATCACCACACTGGTGACCCCGAGTGGTGACACGCAGCCTCCGCCCGCCGTCTGCGACCGCGGTGCGACGACAGCGACGACAGCGCCTAGCAACGACGAACAACGCCGCTCAGCGCCCGCAGCACTACGCCCGGCACACGCACCCCACTCCGACGCCCCACAGCGCCGCCCCCACCGACGCCACACAGCGGCGCCCCACTCCGACGCCCGCCTCGACGCCCAACGCAGCGGCCCCCCGCTACTTCGCCCCACCATCCGATTCCTATACAGGGTGTCTAGGGTTTCGATGGGACAAACTCAGGGAATCGATTCTGCAGCTAATTTGCAACAAAAAGTGCCTCTTAGAGTTTTTTTTTTTTTAGAGGCTTCATTTTGGAGTTATTTACGATTTAAGATTTTTTCGTGTTTTCGACCCTAACTCAGTTAAACGGCCATAACTCCCTTAAATAACTATGTAAAGTAAAAGTTGAGGATACCGTTGGAAAGAGCATTAAATTTCCTATCTCCCTAATTATAAAATCAAATTGTTTTAATTAGTCCTCATTAGTGAAAAAAAATGGCCAAAGTCCAAAGTGTGAGCATTTTTTAAGAATCACCGTTTTTCTTTCTTTTTTTGCGCTATTAGTACGAAAGTGTTTCGGCGGGCACTCCTCGGGAAAAACTTGCCCAAAACCTCAGCTTTCGAATGGTATAAGAAAAAAAATTTCACAGTGAAATTTGACGGAGAAAATGACGTTTGAGTCCTGAAAAACGTGGGTTTTTAGGTGTTAATCAACGTTTCTCACCAAAAGCCGACGTGCATCATGAAAACGAGTTCGATATCGCTATTTATGCATTTTTTGACGCTGAATCGAATGGTGACACTCTTAAACCAGTTACCACCGTCCCATCATATCTCAGAAAACAGGAGTGGACTTATGTTCAAACATCAAAAAACCTACCAAAATTTTTGTGGATACAATAACCTAACTCTGCTTCAACCTAAGTGATTACTCAAACTAATACTATCTGTTTCTTCCAGAGTGCAGGAATGTGTCGGGTTAATGCGAAATGCGCACCAGTTACGGAATGTCTCAAGGAGCGTGCGTCGGAGATGCCGCCTTTGTGTTCAGCAAGGGGGGGGCATTTTGAGAACCTACTGTAATTACATAAATTAAATTAAGATGAAAAAAAAAGAGTTTCTTCTTAATTGGGGAGGCAAAGAGTGTCACCATTCGATTCAGCGTCAAAAAATGCATAAATAGCGATATCGAACTCGTTTTCATGATGCACGTCGGCTTTTGGTGAGAAACGTTGATTAACACCTAAAAACCCACGTTTTTCAGGACTCAAACGTCATTTTCTCCGTCAAATTTCACTGTGAAATTTTTTTTCTTATACCATTCGAAAGCTGAGGTTTTGGGCAAGTTTTTCCCGAGGAGTGCCCGCCGAAACACTTTCGTACTAATAGCGCAAAAAAAGAAAGAAAAACGGTGATTCTTAAAAAATGCTCACACTTTGGACTTTGGCCATTTTTTTCACCAATGAGGACTAATTAAAACAATTTGATTTTATAATTAGGGAGATAGGAAATTTAATGCTCTTTCCAACGGTATCCTCAGCTTTTACTTTACATAGTTATTTAAGGGAGTTATGGCCGTTTAACTGAGTTAGGGTCGAAAACACGAAAAAAATCTTAAATCGTAAATAACTCCAAAATGAAGCCTCTAAAAAAAAACTCTAGGAGGCACTTTTTGTTGCAAATTAGCTGCAGAATCCATTCCCTGAGTTTGTCCCATCGAAACCCTAGACACCCTATATAAGGAAACGGACGCCGGCGCCTCGCACACTTCCTGCTAGTGATGGGCTAAAGCGTTGTTTTCTGATAACGGGTTATTCGCTAACAGTTATCGGTCAGTAACCGGTTACGATAACCGGTTATTCTGATAACCGGTTACCAGTTTAGTGATGGGGGTGTTTTTCACTCCGGAGTAGAGAAACAAACATGAGTGATTACCTGAGAGCCGATGTCGAAAAGTTCATCTTTTGAGCATTGTTGAACTACACTAGCTTCAGCTCTGTATTGCCCACGTATAGGCCCTGGCCTACTGTGGGATTTCTACCATACTAAATACCGACACTTACTTCGATTACTAAGTCTCAAATTGTTATAAAACTCACGTTTAAATAATATTTTTGTAACTAAGATTTTATTTTGATATCTATAAGAACTTAACTTGGACGTAAGTAAAATATATTTATGTAACCACTTTAAGAAACCAAACTTTTTATTGAACTCACCATATTTGTATATTTCAAAATTTGTCTATAAAATGTTGTAAGGAATAAAACAATTTCTCCGTCTTCTCTCTCTCTCTCTAATCATATATGATGCCTACCTACCTATTGCTTCATCATGTGAATCTGTCACTTACACTGATAGGGCTTAAATTCAAATGCTGACCATAAATATAACAGAAATCAATTGTTGATAGAGGAATACAATTTTTGAAATTTCCTAATCTCAACCCCCCCCCCCCCCCCCATGGAATCTCACAAAACTGAGTTTAGTAGGTCGGTAACTATGGTTATGTCCTGTCTACAGTTTAATGTGACCTGTAGATAAAATCTTGAATTAATTATCGGCAATACGATTTAGAACTTCCTGCATCACAACAAATTGGAACGCGAAACGTTATGGAGCTAGTTTTTAGGCCCTTCAACATTTTTAACGTTATTACTCGATAACTAGAAATGTACTGAGAGCATGAGGAATAACTCTTAATTTTTTGTTGAAGGGGGCTAAGCTGAGGGATACTGTCCTAAAATAGGTAGGTAGCCTGTTAGATATGGAGTGAAGAGCAATGAGTGATCGTTACAGGTACGCTGTCCTGTAGCGCGGGATACCATCTCACGTCAAAGGGAAGCGAAAGGTCCTAAGCTGATGGATAACTGTCAGGAAGTCGATAACCGGTTACGGGGTAAAGCGTTATCGGCGGCAGGTAGTTACTCAATACCATCCCATACCATCCCCACATCAAAGGGTGCGAGAGCGAGACAGTTTCCTGTGTGCGACTAGCCGGTAGGTACCGTCTCTTTAGTACCGCCCAGGAGAAGCGAAGTAGTTATTCCAATAACGTAGGTTTTCTCGTAACCGGTTATCGCAATAACCGGTTCTTGGTCGATAACCGGTTATTCTAAGCGGTTCCGTTATTCAACGCCCATCACTGGTTCCTGCTGACACTTCCAGACGACACCTCTCCGGGACTGGCGCCTACAACGAGAACACGGACCCGAAACCACCGACACCCGCAGAAACGACTCCACCGACATCAACGCTCCAGCTCCGGCCGTACGACCCCGCATTCCCGCACGTCTGATTCGCCCAACTCGAGATCACTTGACTCACGAAGGCCTCACCACGCCGCATGCTAAATTCGCCCGCGCCTTCGAGCCCCGACAAGTGGACCTCTACGACGACCCCAACCGACTTCCGAGCACGAGAATCCGTCAGTCCACGCCCGCCGACTCCGTAGAGCCCTCCCGGCCGACACACCGCATAGCGTAGAACATCAAATCGTCACGAAGGGACCTCCATGCCACGCGAAACTTCGCCGAATATTACCGGACCTTAACGCGAAAGCGTCGGCCCATTTCGGCGAATTACTAGCGACTGGCACCATCGAACGCCAACATCTACCAGACGTTGACAACTCGCCTTTTCGCCACGCACGCACCGTCCGACGGCTCCCGGCTCACCGCCTTAAGGCCCTGTTACACGATCCGATCCTGTCAACAGGATCGGAAGCTCCGCCCTCCCGATCCTATTTCACCCCCACCTTCCGACCCCAACGATCGCCGTTTACACGCCCCTGTCGCCGCTGCCGGTTCGAAGGCTCTCCTTCACCTACAGTTGCGTGAGAAAATTATTAATAATACCTATCTAATCATAATAATTATCTAATCATAATATATTATAATACCTAATAATTATCTAATCAGTGAACGAAAATCGAGGAAGAGGAGGCCTACTAGAGTAGCATAATAAAATGGAAACCTGATGAGTGGTAGGTAGGCAGGTACCTACCAAGTAATAACATAATGAAAATGGAGTATCATAACAATACACCAAAAATGTTAATCTCTCCAAATTTTTGAGACTAACACATTTCAGTAAAATTTATTTAAACAATTTGAAGTTTAATATAATTATTGATTTACCTAAGTATAGTAAAAAAATGTTAGTGGAATTCTACCAAATAAGAGAAATTAAAAAAAAAAGGAACAAATGTCGGTGGTGATTCGCTCATAACCGCCTGGACACCTCCTCTCTAAAAATCGGCCAATTTCAGAACCATGAAGTACTATGTACTATACTCACTGGAAACCAGCACAGGCGAAAGAAACGAAATTTTTCCACTTCATGGAAAAACATTGAATCATGGATATGTTTTTGGGCGCTGTATTTTCACATCCACTTTTCAATGTTTAGGTGCTACCTTCCAATTCGTTCAATAAAATGGTTTGTGCTCATTTCATTATTGTTTCGCTGGGTACTGTCGGTAACTACACACGCACATCTCCAAATTGTTTATCGGTTGCAGCGTTGCATTTTTTTCGGTCGCAAATTTTAGAATGACCCCCCAGGGCAAAAACATATCCATGTTAATAAAAAATCGTTCTTCCACAATGTTTAACCGTTTCATTTGAGTAGGTACCTATTTTAGTTTGAAAAAAAAGTTTTCATTTTTCATTGGTTTTAGTTTAAAAAATGCTCAACTCCTCACAGGGGTGATACCTAGTTTGAGCTTATTATACTCGATACATTTCATTATACTTAATATTTATCGTATAATAAACGATAAATATTAAGTATAATTAAATATATCAAGTATAATAAGCCGACACGAAAGCCGGTAACTCCTTCTACAAAAGAAAACAATTGAATACGTGACGAATACGAAAACACAATTGAAACACATGTAGGTACCTACCCGAGATACAAGTTGTTTTGCTGTGATAACCTATCACGAGAGCGGGAAAACAACCTCAAACGGGCGAAACAAGTCCGATGATCATTTACACCACCCTTTCGCAGTGACGACAACAGGAAAGGGCAGTGGGGCCACCGGACGTCGGAAGGAATTTCCATCCGACCTTCCTGCCGCTTCCTAAGTAGGAGCCCCGCCCCCATCGAAAAGGAAACAAGCGTTCACACGCTCCTTTTGCTAGGATCGGGAGGGCGGAGCTTCCGATCCTGTTGACAGGATCGGATCGTGTAACAGGGCCTTTACTCAACCGACTTCCGACGACGAACTACCGTCAGTCCTCGCCCGCCGACTCACTCGAGCACTCCCGGCCGACACACCGACCCCGCTCGTTCGGCAGCTTTTCACACGCGCCCTTCCAGACAGCATTCGCCTTCACCTCGCGGCGCGCGACGAACCCGACGTCACGAAACTCGCTGCTCTCGCCGATCGCCTCAAACCCTTCGCTCCCCCTCCGCGAGTGGCTACCGTCACCGAAGAGGTTCGTGTGATTCGAACAGACGACAACAGCGACCGCCGACGCAGACACGACCGACCACACGCAGCGCGACGAACGGCTCGTGTTTCTACCGCCGCACATGGGACCCCCGTGCACAAAAACGCCGCACCCCATGCACCTGGCGCCCGCAACAACGCCCCGCCCGATCAGCCGCCACGGCCCCGGCCGTACCCACGCACTCAACCTACACCCCGGCTCTTCATACGCCGCAAACTTACCGCCCCCAACGACAACGACCCGGACAGCCACAGCGGACCACCTGCACCTCCCACGCCCGACAACCGCCACCGCAACAGAACAAAAAAACCAGTCATGCAGCATGACTTAATGAGCGAATTTTCAAAGAAATATTCGAATTAATGGCTATGGTTTTGAATAAAGGAAAACTTCTTCCTCCTACTGTTAGTACCTAAATTGAATAATTTGAAATAGATTTTTTCTTTCGTCTTCCTTCTAGTAATACGTGGGCCGGTACTTGTCTATCTATGAAGGTATCATGACAATTATATGTCAAATGGGAAATTCAAGGAGTTGTACTAATCGTTTGCCTCCCCCTTTTTTGCTTCGAACTCTCGTCTTCAATTAATACTTCTCACATTTTTCAATCTGACCACTCTAAGGGGGTGGGGGGGGGGGGGTAAGAGTTTAAAGATTATCCTAGTTTTGGGTAATTTTTGCGCACTTTAAATGCTCTAATTTAAGAACGGATTTAGATATCTAAAATCCGATTTCACCATCGTGTTCAGCGTGCAAAAACCTTTAAAATGAGGGGTCACTTGTTAGAAAATAACATTTTGGGGATTTTTGGGTAATTTTTGCGCACTTTAAATGCTCTAATTTGAGAACGGATCAAGATATCTAAAATCCGATTCCACCATCGTGTTCAGCGTGCAAAAACCTTTAAAATGAGGGGTCACTTGTTGGAAAATAACATTTTGGGGATTTTTGGGTAATTTTGCGCACTTTAAATGCGCCAAAACCCTCCTTAGAGTAGGCCAATTTCGCCCATCTTCGAACTTAGCCTTTCGATTGCCAAGATAGATTTTTTGTGCAAATTTGAGCTGTTTATCTCAATTCTATCGAGAGTTATCGTCTGGAGTGACACATATATATATAAATATATATATACATATAAAAAAGTGTTAAATTTCAGGAATCGTTTTAGAATGGTCTGAAACGGATTTCTATGAAGAAAATTTCCAAAAATTTATATTATTTAAATTTCGAAGCCATTGCAATAGCTTCATTTTCTTTGAAAATTCGCTAATTTAACTAAATGCGTTACTTAAATTCTGGGGGGAGCAGTGTTGTGATCGGCTGCTCCTCCACAACCAATGTAATGTACATACATGTTGTACCTCAGAGTGGGGACCCCCCGACCCCCCTCTGATCATGTCAGGGGCCTATCCACCCTATTCCACATTTATACTGTAACCTACTTGTTACTTGTTCTTTTTACTTGTAAACGAACTATTACTAGCAACATTTTGCTCTTTCTCTGTAATTGGCGTAAGCCGTTCTATAAAAAAAAAAATAAAAAAAAAATAAAAAATATATATATAAAGAGCCGAGGGGCCAACAAATACATAACCATTCTCAAGCTAGCATTCGCCTCGTCTGTTCCATCCTTAATCACTACACCTTTCATGTTTCTTTTCCGTTGTGACGTAACAAGTCGCGATCCCCCCCCCCCCCCCCCTCCACACCACTACCCTCCGCTTGAACATGAAATTCTATTTAATACATAACTTGACGTTCCGATAATGCCTCGTCGATGTCACCCGTTTTGGATAGGCACCTTGTTGGGGAGTGTTTCAGTGCAAATATTACTGGTCCTGCTGTACTAAACAAATTTGATAAACCAGCTAATTATATAAATCATACCAAGGATGTGAGGAATCTATACTGCCCACTACGTAGGCAGACGTTTTTTGGCTCAGACCCCGAGTACCTATCGGCCGCATGTTTCCAATTTGCAGTTTTCAGATAAACTTATTGATTAATCAACAAACTTATTGATGATTGATTAATTAACAAACGACGAAGTACCTATCCTAACACTGACATCTACGACAAAAATGGAATGTTTCAACTCTATCAGATACATACATAGTTAGGTGTGCCTACCTAAATTTGCCGATCGTAAAAATGGGGAGTACCCATGACTTTTGTTCATATTACTTTCCCATTTTCAAATGAAAGTAACTCTAAGAATTCTGAGACCAACCGCACTCTCCTACTGGTCCAGCAGCCAGCTGTTGAAAGTGGTAGTAAAATGGAGAATTTCTGATTATAGAAGTTCATAGGGCACACGTTGGTGGATCCATTAATGGCCCTCTTCCACATCATAGCCCCCAGGTATAAATGTGGTGACCATTTTAAATTGCGAAAATTCGTCGAAATTGCAAGTATTACGGAGAGCTGAAACTTGGACAGGAGGTGCTACATGACGCGAGTAAAACGAAAACCCATGTCTACCGCTTCATACCCGGGGGAGATGCACTGGCAGACGGGACTTGAAAAGTTGTATATTTTGTACAGAAAATTGAACTATTTGCGGACTTCTGCAATTTCGGCCAATGCAACTACTCGAGTCTGCTGGCAGTAGTCCGGTGGGAAGCGCAGGAATAATAATAATCTGGCTCGAGAGTAATTCAAACAAAAGAGTGTATTTCATATACATATTTTAGCGGCAGTTCGCGTGTGACAAGTGGTGTGGGGTATGTGCATGTGTATTACTTTGGTTTATTATTTTCAATTATGACCCTTTGGAATCTAGCATGAAATTTTCTTTCTAAACCCCTCCTCAAAATTTGATGGTTTCCGTTTTAAGGTATGTAGAATCCGAAAATACAATAAAAAAATTTCTGTCCGTCCGGCGTATGGCGGACAGACAGAACTTCGCACTTTCCTTAGTTACCATGAACCATGAACCAAAATTTGGTATGGAGGTCCCATTTGGGGTCTAGTTGGTCCGCGAAGCTCGGCGTCACTGTCAGTCATCTCTAAAGGGTGAAAAATAGGGGTTGAAATATCCAGGACGCCGTTACCTCGAATTTTTTTACGTTTTTAAATAGTTCTTGAACTTGGGAGTTTTCTGAGACCGCCCGGAGCATTTTACGTCGAGCCGTTCGTTCACGTACCTATTGCCGCGTGGATCGCTTGGTTCTGATTGAAATCAAACAAAAAATTGTAATCAAAAAACAAAACAAAAAAGTATGTACCTTATATTTATTCACAAGAAGTAGGGCCTACATCGAGATTCGTATTACCAAGGTACTTTTTCCTTGCTTTAAGCTCAACGGTTGCTCGAAAAAGGTAGGAAGGATGAAAATAGCAAAACTTTCATTAAAAAAAAATAAAATAAAATAAAATAAAATAAAATAAAATAAAAACTGCAAAGTCGTTGTAACATGGGTTTATTATTCTACTGGACATTTATTTATTCTGTTGGATGTTCATTTATTGTTTCTTTCAAGTGCAGTTATTGAAATGGTTATTTTTTATGGTTTCCACCATTCTGGCTCCCAAAAACACGAATTAGGCTCGACTTTTTTTTTTTTTACAGATTATCTTTGATCATTGATTGTACAATTTTTTTAATTGTCTTGATTCACCTGTTGATACTACTCCTAGTGTTATTATACAAATTTATGGTGATTTTAGACAGTTTTCCAGGTTTTTGACTCATAAAAAATGAATTTCGGGAGCTTAACCTTAGTTACAACCTCAATTCTTCACTCTTTGGTCAAAATCGACTTCATATTCGGTCTTCTCGCCCTAAAAAACATGGACAACGATACCCCAAGAGCTCATTTTACTAAAACACCAAAAAACCCTATTTTTACACCCATTTTTCACCCATAACACATATATATATTCCGATATATATTCCGTATATTCCGATCGGGCTGCAAAGTTTCGGGACACAACTAGGGCCTAAATGGAGCATGTGTGCGAAAGAATGAATTTTTTAGACCGAAAATGAAGTAGATATGGATGATACGGCGGACGGACATTGCATTTTGGTTTATTATTCTGTGAATAATACACCTATGTATTCGCTCAGCAAAAAATTTTTATAACACCCCCTCAAAATTTTTTCTTTTCCGTTTCAAGGTGCTTAGACTCCAAAAATGCAATGTCCGTCCGCCGTCCGCCGTATCACGTGTACGGTGTACAGGCTTCATTTTCGGTGTAAAAAAGTCGTTCTTTCGCACACATGCTCCATTTGGGCCCTAGTTGTGTCCCGAAACTTTGCAGCCCGATCGGAATATACCCAGGGGTGTTATGAGTGGAAATGTGTATAAAAATAGGTACCTACCTTTTGTGTTTTAGTAACATGAGCTGTTGAGTTATCATTTTCCATGTTTTTGGGGACGAGAAGACCGAATATGAAGTCGATTTTGACCAAAGAGTGGAAAATTGAGGTTCTACCAAATGTTCAGCTCCCAAAATTGATTTTTTTATGAGTCAAAAACCTGGAAAATCGTCTGAAATCACCATCAATTTGTATAATTACACTAGAAAAAGTGTCAACATGTGGATCAAGACGATTAAATGACACTACCAATAATCAAAGATAATTATGGAGAAAAAAAAGAGTAGCGTACTTAATTCGTGTTTAGGGGGCCAAACTTGTGGATCAGAAATAGCTATTTCGGCTATTTCAATTATTTCACATGAAAGAAACAGAAATGAACAGCCAACATTTCCGTAGGTATGTCCAATAGAATAATAAACCCATGTGACAAGGACCTTGCAGCGTTTTTCGAATCTACGCACCTTGAAACGTAAAAGAAAACAATTTTTAGGGGGAGTGTTATAAAATTTTATTGCTGAGCGAATACATCGGTGTATTATTCACAGAATAATAAACCAAAATGCAATGCCCGTCCGAGGTATCACCCATATCTGCTCCAATTTTGGTCTAAAAAATTCGTTCTTTCGCACACAAGCTCCATTTCGGCCCTAGTTGTGTCCTGAAACTGCAGCCCGATCGGAATATACCCAGGGGTGTTATGGGCGAAGAATGGGTGTAAAAATAGGGGTTTTGGTGTTTTAGTAACATGAGCCTGTGAATTATTAGTTTTCCATGTTCTTCAGGACGAGGAGACCGAATATGAAGTCGATTTTGACCGAAGACTAGACAATTATTGAGGTTGTAACGAAGTTTGAGCCTTAAATTTACATTAAAATTTGGTCACGAGGGTAGGGTCTCATGTACTTATGTACCCTGTGGCGCTCAGGAAGTTTAAATGGTTTCATTTTTTTATAGAAATGCATTTCATTTTCAACAAATGCTTTTGTACCAACTTGAAGAAGGCAAATGAACTTTATTGTTATTATTATTATTAGTATTATTATTATTTTATGTCTCAGCACTTTCACTGGCTATGGTGGAGGTACGGGCGAACCAAGCACACTCCTCATAAATAGACTAACAGAGGTAATCTAAAGGACCGTTACCCCTTCAAAAACTTTCTGACGATCCTTGTGGTGTTCAGAATTTCGGCTTTCTGTATTAACTGACACAGGCCCTTCGTGACTCTAAGGGTGCTAAGATTGTTGACGAGAGCCTTCGGTACTGTAGATGAAATTACAATTGGCAGGATATCAACGCGTTCTAGTCCCCACACTCTTTCCATCTCCTCCTTCAGTCGGCCATACTTGTTTATTTTCTCATCGATCGTAGACCTCAGGCCATTATTATTAGGAACTGCAATGTCAATAAAGAATGCCCGTTTTTGTGCCTTAAGATGCAGAACCAAGTCTGGCCGATTGTGGCCAACTGTGCGATCCGTCAACACTGTTGTATCAAAGATCAGTCAAGTTTGACAGTTTTCCAGGCCCGAGTCAGGCTTGTATTTGTAGTAGGGCACCTTTATCCTGTAACAAGCCGTGCTTAAGAGCAAGTTCCTGGTGCAATATTCCAGCAAACTGGTTGTGTCTGTCAAGGTAGTCCGTACCATCAAGTGACTGACAGCCACTCGTAATATGCTGAATGGTCTCAGGCTTAGAGTGGCATCTGCGACAGCTATCAACCACGGAATTATTTTCCATTACATGCTTCTCATAATTCCTGGTGCGGATGACCTAATCCTGAATCCCAATCATGAATCCCTCAGTTTCTAGGTACAACTCCCCTCGAGTGAGCCACGCGTTTGACATCTCCTTGTCAACGTATGGTTGCGATAACTCTTGGGGATGCTTACCATGCAAGGGCTTGCTTTTCCAGTCACTGACCCGGGCTGCGACCGTCAGACACTGCCCATTGCTACCCAGCACAGGCTGACACAAGTTGAGTGGTGTTAGACTATCGTCCGCTTGGCATATTGCAGCGTGCATCGGGGACTGCTCTTTTCTCTCCAAGAAGTATTGTTTCAGGTGGCTGACCTGTGAGTGACAAAGCGCCCTGATGTCAGTGAGGCCTCGACCACCGTCAGAACTTATTATTATTATTATTATTATTATTATTAGGTACTGATGGTAGAAAACAGTGATCTACGCAGAAGGGGCATCTATACAGGTAAATAATAATCCCTTGTGTAATAATTCGCAGAGTTTTGACCAATAAAAACGATAGAAGCTATAGAAACTTCGCTCATGAACAATCCGACTGGTTGTCGCACACTGCTACCGGGGCGGATCGGGTAGCAGCGGGCTGACGGAAAAATCCACCTAGCGAGCGATGTTTCCATGCGCTCCGCCCGCCACGCACCGCCTGCTGTGATGTGTGCGTCTCCATAAGAAAAAAAAACCAGTCATGCAGCATGACTTAATGAGCGAATTTTCAAAGAAATATTCGAATTAATGGCAATGGTTTTGAATAAAGGAAAACTTCTTCCTCCTACTGTTAGTACCTAAATTGAATAATTTGAAATAGATTTTGGTTTATTATTCTGTGAATAATACACCTATGTATTCGCTCAGCAAAAAATTTTATAACACCCCCTCAAACTTTTTTCTTTTCCGTTTCAAGGTGCGTAGATTCAAAAAATGCAATGTCCGTCCGCCGTACGCCGTCCGCCGTACGCCGTCCGCCGTCCGCCGTCCGCCGTCCGCCGTACGCCGTCCGCCGTATCACGTGTACAGGCTTCATTTTCGGTCTAAAAAAGTCGTTCTTTCGCACACATGCTCCATTTGGGCCCTATTTGTGTCCCGAAACTTTTCAGCCCGATCGGAATATACCCAGGGGTGTTATGAGTGAAAATGTGTGTAAAATAGGTACTTTTTGCGTTTTAGCAACATGTTAGTAAAATGAGCTTTTGAGGTATCGTTTTTCATGTCTTTGGGGACGAGAAGACCGAATATGAAGTCGATTTTGACCAAAGAGTGGAAAATTGAGGTTGTACCAGATGTTCAGCTCCCAAAATTGATTTTTTATAAGTCAAAAACCTGGAAAATCGTCTGAAATCACCATCAATTTGTAGAATAACACTAGAAAAAGTATCAAGAGGTGGATCAAGACGATTAAATGGTACTATCAATGATTTTATAAGTCAAAAACCTGGGAAACCGTCTGAAATCACCATCAATTTGTAGAATAACACTAGAAAAAGTATCAACAAGTAAAGGAGCGTACCTAATTTGTGTTTTGGGGGCCAAAATTGGTGGAAACCACCAGAAATAGCTATTTCAATTATTTTATATGAATGAAACAATAAATAAACAGCCAGCGTTTCTGTAGGTATGTCCAATAGAATAATAAACCCATGTGACAAGGATTTTGCAGCGTTTTTTCTTTCGTCTTCCTTCTAGTAATACGTGGGCCGGTACTTGTATATCTATGAAGGTATCATAACAATTATATGTCAAATGGGAAATTCAAGGAGTTGTACTAATCGTTTGCCTCCTCCTTTTTTGCTTCGAACTCTCGTCTTCAATTAATACTTCTCACATTTTTCAATCTGACCACTCTAAGGGGGTGGGGGGGGGGGGGGGGGGTAAGCGTTTAAAGATTATCCTAGTTTTGGGTAATTTTTGCGCACTTTAAATGCTCTAATTTAAGAACGGATTTAGATATCTAAAATCCGATTTCACCATCGTGTTCAGCGTGCAAAAACCTTTAAAATGAGGGGTCACTTGTTAGAAAATAACATTTTGGGGATTTTTGGGTAATTTTTGCGCACTTTAAATGCTCTAATTTGAGAACGGATCAAGATATCTAAAATCCGATTCCACCATCGTGTTCAGCGTGCAAAAACCTTTAAAATGAGGGGTCACTTGTTGGAAAATAACATTTTGGGGATTTTTGGGTAATTTTTGCGCACTTTAAATGCGCCAAAACCCTCCTTAGAGTAGGCCAATTTCGCCCATCTTCGAACTTAGCCTTTCGATTGCCAAGATAGATTTTTTGTGCAAATTTGAGCTGTTTATCTCAATTCTATCGAGAGTTATCGTCTGGAGTGACACATATATATATATATATATACATATAAAAAAATCAGTCATGCAGCATGACTTAATGAGCGAATTATCAAAGAAATATTCGAATTAATGGCTATGGTTTTGAATAAAGGAAAACTTCGGTCTATAATTTGGTTTTCTATGTATATTCTCTTCGTATTTATTTTAATTTGTACGTTTTGTCCATCCTGATTCTACCGTTTGTTTATTACGTAATTGTACTAAGTGCTTATTTATTTGATCGCTGTGGGTAAATTCAAGGAGTTGTACTAATCGTTTGCCTCCCCCTTTTTTGCTTCGAACTCTCGTCTTCAATTAATACTTCTCACATTTTTCAATCTGACCACTCTAAGGGGGTGGGGGTAAGAGTTTAAAGATTATCCTAGTTTTGGGTAATTTTTGCGCACTTTAAATGCTCTAATTTAAGAACGGATTTAGATATCTAAAATCCGATTTCACTATCGTGTTCAGCGTGCAAAAACCTTTAAAATGAGGGGTCACTTGTTAGAAAATAACATTTTGGGGATTTTTGGGTAATTTTTGCGCACTTTAAATGCTCTAATTTGAGAACGGATCAAGATATCTAAAATCCGATTCCACCATCGTGTTCAGCGTGCAAAAACCTTTAAAATGAGGGGTCACTTGTTGGAAAATAACATTTTGGGGATTTTTGTGTAATTTTTGCGCACTTTAAATGCTCTAATTTGAGAACGGATCAAGATATCTAAAATCCGATTCCACCATCGTGTTCAGCGTGCAAAAACCTTTAAAATGAGGGGTCACTTGTTAGAAAATAACATTTTGGGGATTTTTAGGTAATTTTTGCGCACTTTAAATGCTCTAATTTGAGAACGGATCAAGATATCTAAAATCCGATTCCACCATCGTGTTCAGCGTGCAAAAACCTTTAAAATGAGGGGTCACTTGTTGGAAAATAACATTTTGGGGATTTTTGGGTAATTTTTGCGCACTTTAAATGCGCCAAAACCCTCCTTAGAGTAGGCCAATTTCGCCCATCTTCGAACTTAGCCTTTCGATTGCCAAGATAGATTTTTTGTGCAAATTTGAGCTGTTTATCTCAATTCTATCGAGAGTTATCGTCTGGAGTGACACATATATAAATAAATATACATATAAATAAATAATATACATATAAAAAAGTGTTAAATTTCAGGAATCGTTTTAGAATGGTCTGAAACGGATTTCTATGAAGAAAATTTCCAAAAATTTATATTATTTAAATTTCGAAGCCATTGCAATAGCTTCATTTTCTTTGAAAATTCGCTAAAAGTGTTAAATTTCAGGAATCGTTTTAGAATGGTCTGAAACGGATTTCTATGAAGAAAATTTCCAAAAATTTATATTATTTAAATTTCGAAGCCATTGCAATAGCTTCATTTTCTTTGAAAATTCGCTAAAAAGTGTTAAATTTCAGGAATCGTTTTAGAATGGTCTGAAACGGATTTCTATGAAGAAAATTTCCAAAAATTTATATTATTTAAATTTCGAAGCCATTGCAATAGCTTCATTTTCTTTGAAAATTCGCTAAAACACTGAACCGTAGCAGGCACATTTTTCCCCCGCGGTGCGACCCGTCCCGCCACTGCACTAGTGTGCGCTTTAGTGAACATTAGTTCTTGGGGTATCGTTTTACATGTTTTTTAGGGCGAGAAGACCGAATATGAAGTCGATTTTGACCAAAGAGTGAAGAGTTGAGGTTCCAACGAAGGTTCAGCTCCAAAATTAATTTTTTACGAGTCTAAAACCAGGGAAATTGTCTGAAATCACCATAACCATGTATAATAACTAACAGTAAAAGTATCATCAGGTGAATCAAGACAATTAAATGGCACTATGGTGAATTTATGTTGATGTTTAATTCACCATGAGAGGTGGAGGTAGTTTGGATGTTGGATAGGAGTGAATTTAAAGTTGAATTTGATGTGTGTGGTTTATATGTGGTTGCGGTTAAGGGCGGACCTCCACCGAGCGTGTGATGATAATGTTGTTTGGAGTGAATTTAGGTGAGTGAATTTAGGTGAGTGAGGTGAGTGAAATTTGGTGAGAGTGTGTGTGTGCGGTTAAGGGCGGACCTCCACCGAGCGTGTGATAAATTTCGCCAGGTTGGTTAAGGGCGAGACCTCCACCATATCCTGACTAAATTTATGTGTGTGTGTGAATTTAGAGTGTGTGTTTGTGCGGTTAAGGGCGGACCTCCACCGGGTGTGTAGTGTATTTCATCAGGATTGGTTAAGGGCGAGACCTCCACCAGATTCTGATGAAATGTGTGTGTGTGTGTGAATTTACTGTGTGAATGAGAGGTGTGAGAATTTGAGAGTTGAATTTGGAGAGAGGAGGTTGAGGATAAAGAGAGAGTAGCCAGCAGCTAGAGGAAATGTATAATGGCGAAAATGGCGCAGGATCCGGGGTTATATAGACCCTGAAGCCACCACCCTGGTGGTGGGGCTCCAGGTTGTGTACCGGATCCTGCGTCGGTTGCCCCACTCTTACCGTTTATTCCCAGAGCCTTATTTCTACAGGTTGTTTTTAGCGAGAACTTAAATCTACTTGAGTTGGAGTTCCGGGAGGGACTCACGACAGGCACTATCAGTGATCAAAGATAATTTCTTTAAAAAAAGAAAAGAAAAAAAAAGGTGCGTACGCGTACTCCTTGTTTTTCGGGGCCAAAATTGGTGGAAACCGTCAAAAGTAGCTATTTCAGTTATTTCACACGAAAGAAACAATAAATAAACAGCCAACATTTCTGTAGGTGTGTCCTGTAGAATAATAAACCCATGTGACAAGGACTTTGCAGCGTGTTTCTATCAAAGTTTTGGCAATGTGACGTCATTGCACACCTCCCGCGGGCGGGACCCCCTGTCATGTGTGACGTCACTCGTTGCCGTAACTTTGAAAGCTCATAGAAAAATAACTAAATTTACAGGTGATTTTCGTGGTGTCTGTCTGTTTGTCTTTCAATCACGCCAAAACGGCTCGATGGATCGAACCCATCTCGCGTATTTGAATGTTTCTATGACCAGGGAAGGACATAAGGAGGTTTACTTCCGGATCCGATGGATAGGGGTGGGGGTTTATAGGGAAGCCGAAACATAAAAAAATTAAATTCTCGAAAACGGCTCAATAGATCGAACCCATCTTGCGTATTTGAATGTTTCTATGACCAGGGAAGGACATAAGGAGGTTTACTTCCGGATCCGATGGATAGGGGTGGGGGTTTATAGGGAAGCCGAAACATAAAAAAATTAAATTCTCGAAAACGGCTCAATAGATCGAACCCATCTCGCGTATTTGAATGTTTCTATGACCAGGGAAGGACATAAGGAGGTTTACTTCCGGATCCGATGGATAGGGGTGGGGGTTTATAGGGAAGCCGAAACATAAAAAAATTAAATTCTCGAAAACGGCTCAATAGATCGAACCCATCTCGCGTATTTGAATGTTTCTATGACCAGGGAAGGGCATAGGGGGATTCACTCCCGGATCTGATGGATAGGGGTGGGGGTTTATAGGGAAGCCGAAACATAAAAAAATTAAATTCTCGAAAACGGCTCAATAGATCGAACCCATCTCGCGTATTTGAATGTTTCTATGACCAGGGAAGGACATAAGGAGGTTTACTTCCGGATCCGATGGATAGGGGTGGGGGTTTATAGGGAAGCCGAAACATAAAAAAATTAAATTCTCGAAAACGGCTCAATAGATCGAACCCATCTCGCGTATTTGAATGTTTCTATGACCAGGGAAGGACATAAGGAGGTTTACTTCCGGATCCGATGGATAGGGGTGGGGGTTTATAGGGAAGCCGAAACATAAAAAAATTAAATTCTCGAAAACGGCTCAATAGATCGAACCCATCTCGCGTATTTGAATGTTTCTATGACCAGGGAAGGACATAAGGAGGTTTACTTCCGGATCCGATGGATAGGGGTGGGGGTTTATAGGGAAGCCGAAACATAAAAAAATTAAATTCTCGAAAACGGCTCAATAGATCGAACCCATCTCGCGTATTTGAATGTTTCTATGACCAGGGAAGGACATAAGGAGGTTTACTTCCGGATCCGATGGATAGGGGTGGGGGTTTATAAGGAAGCCGAAACATAAAAAAATTAAATTCTCGAAAACGGCTCAATAGATCGAACCCATCTCGCGTATTTGAATGTTTCTATGACCAGGGAAGGACATAGGGGGATTCACTCCCGGATATGATGAATAGGGGTGGGGGTTTATAGGGAAGCCGAAACATAAAAAAATTAAATTCTCGAAAACGGCTCAATAGATCGAACCCATCTCGCGTATTTGAATGTTTCTATGACCAGGGAAGGACATAGGGGGATTCACTCCCGGATATGATGAATAGGGGTGGGGGTTTATAGGGAATCCGAAACATAAAAAAATTAAATTCTCAAAAACGGCTCAATGGATCGAACCCATCTCGCGTATTTAGATGTTTCAGTGACCGGGGAAGGACATAAGGAGGTTTACTTCCGGATCCGATGGATAGGGGTGGGGGTTTATAGGGGAGCCGAAACATAAAAAAATTAAATTCTCGAAAACGGCTCAATAGATCGAACCCATCTCGCGTATTTGAATGTTTCTATGACCAGGGAAGGACATAGGGGGATTCACTTCCGGATATGATGAATAGGGGTGGGGGTTTATAGGGAAGCCGAAACATAAAAAAATTAAATTCTCGAAAACGGCTCAATAGATCGAACCCATCTCGCGTATTTGAATGTTTCTATGACCAGGGAAGGACATAGGGGGATTCACTCCCGGATATGATGAATAGGGGTGGGGGTTTATAGGGAATCCGAAACATAAAAAAATTAAATTCTCAAAAACGGCTCAATGGATCGAACCCATCTCGCGTATTTAGATGTTTCAGTGACCGGGGAAGGACATAAGGAGGTTTACTTCCGGATCCGATGGATAGGGGTGGGGGTTTATAGGGGAGCCGAAACATAAAAAAATTAAATTCTCGAAAACGGCTCAATAGATCGAACCCATCTCGCGTATTTGAATATTTCTATGACCAGGGAAGGACATAAGGAGGTTTACTTCCGGATCCGATGGATAGGGGTGGGGGTTTATAGGGAAGCCGAAACATAAAAAAATTAAATTCTCGAAAACGGCTCAATAGATCGAACCCATCTCGCGTATTTAGATGTTTCAGTGATCTGGGAAGGGCATAGGGGGATTCACTCCCGGATCTGATGAATAGGGGTGGGGGTTTATAGGGAAGCCGAAACATAAAAAAATTAAATTCTCGAAAACGGCTCAATAGATCGAACCCATCTCGCGTATTTGAATGTTTCTATGACCAGGGAAGGACATAGGGGGATTCACTCCCGGATATGATGAATAGGGGTGGGGGTTTATAGGGAATCCGAAACATAAAAAAATTAAATTCTCAAAAACGGCTCAATGGATCGAACCCATCTCGCGTATTTAGATGTTTCAGTGACCGGGGAAGGACATAAGGAGGTTTACTTCCGGATCCGATGGATAGGGGTGGGGGTTTATAGGGGAGCCGAAACATAAAAAAATTAAATTCTCGAAAACGGCTCAATAGATCGAACCCATCTCGCGTATTTGAATATTTCTATGACCAGGGAAGGACATAAGGAGGTTTACTTCCGGATCCGATGGATAGGGGTGGGGGTTTATAGGGAAGCCGAAACATAAAAAAATTAAATTCTCGAAAACGGCTCAATAGATCGAACCCATCTCGCGTATTTAGATGTTTCAGTGATCTGGGAAGGGCATAGGGGGATTCACTCCCGGATCTGATGAATAGGGGTGGGGGTTTATAGGGAAGCCGAAACATAAAAAAATTAAATTCTCGAAAACGGCTCAATAGATCGAACCCATCTCGCGTATTTAGATGTTTCAGTGATCTGGGAAGGACATAGGGGGATTCACTCCCGGATCTGATGAATAGGGGTGGGGGTTTATAGGGGAGCCGAAACATAAAAAAATTAAGATCTCGAAAACAGCTCAATGGATCGAACCCATCTCGCGTATTTAAATGTTTCTATGACCAGGGAAGGACATAAGGAGGTTTACTTCCCGAGAGGTAACAAAGTCAGATGGACGCACCCCGAGTTCTACCCGTCACCGACGGGCACAACAGCTATAGAAAAATAACTGTTCATCATAGGAGAGTGCGGTTGGTCTCAAAATTCTTAGAATGGAACCTTCTTTGATTTAAAAACGTAAACAGAAGTCATGGGGTACTACTCATTATATAAATCCCGTCAATTAAATAGTAATATTATATTTATGTAGGTACATTTAGGATTAAGATTTTAATGTTTTATTCATGGGTAAATACGTAATATCTCGTCCCCCCCCCCCCCCCCCCCCCCCTCAAAGGACTTCTGGATCCGCCACTGTACATACATGCGGAGCGATATCGAGCGGAAAGCCGTATAGAAACTAGTTTTAAGCTCTTCTGAATCTCCATACTTCCGTTCCTGAATACCGAATAGGAACACGGAAGTAATAACCCATTTTCGACTAGTAAAATTGACCTTGATTGAATTAGGTTGCTACGTGTGCCTCGTCGAAAACTTACGTAACTCGGCTTGTCGATTATTGTTAGCATGTGCAGGTAAATACAATGGAATATTGGTGTCTCTTGAATTTGGTCATTTTCGGTAACCGCAGCTTGTTCGGTACAGACAGGGACAGCAGCGGAAACCACATTAGCATGCAAGGAAGCGAAAATTATTCTTCACTAATGGTTCAGTTGACAAATGGCCGAGAAATAATTCAATGTAGGGGGCGACGGACGCGAACTAGTGTTTGCACAAAATTGATGCAAATGAGGGATTAGCGATGCTGGATGTCGGAGAAAGAGGGAGGAGGCTCAGGACTCTGATTGGAACATGTGTGAGGAGGGAGTATTAACACTCATTGACAAACTAACTAACTGTGAGCAAATATGACGTCATCCCCCCACCACCCCTCACCGATCCCCATCACGGCAAATATGACGGGGCGCAGGTCAATCAGCGACCCCTGCATCAGTCATCATTTGATGGCTTGTAATAAGTCGTCGCTACGAGGTCGTTAGTTATATTAGCGAATCTTGAGACAGGACGTCGGGCTATTCGAGTATGGAGATTCTGTAAATAAACGATTTTGAGGTCACCCATAACTTAATAGGTACCTTCATCTATTGAAAAGAAAAAACGCTGCCTTGTCACATGGGTTTATTATTCTATTGGACATACCTACAGAAATGCTGGCTGTTCATTTATTGTTGCTTTCATGTAAAATAATTGAAATAGCTATTTCTGGTGGTTTCCACCAATTTTGGCCCCCAAAACACGAATAAGGTACGCTCCTTTTTTTATTTTTTTTTTTAATTTTTTTAAATAAATTATCTCTGATCATTGATAGTGCCATTTAATCGTCTTGATCCACCTGTTGACACTTTTTCCAGTGTTATTCTACAAATTGATGGTGATTTCAGACGATTTCCCAGGTTTTTGACTCATAAAAAATCAATTTCGGGAGCTCAACATCTGGTAGAACCTCAATTTTCTGCTCTTTGGTCAAAATCGACTTCATATTCGGTCTTCTCGTCCCCAAAAACATGGAAAACGATATCTCAGAAGCTCATGTTACCAGTATGTTGCTAAAACGCAAAAAGTACCTATTTTTATACACATTTTCACTCATAACACCCCTGGGTATATTCCGATCGGGCTGAAAAGTTTCGGGACACAACTAGGGCCCAAATAGAGCATGTGGGTGGGATTTTTTTAGACCGAAAATGAAGCCTATACACGTGATACGGCGGTCGGCGGACGGCGGACGGACATTGCATTTTTGGAATCTACGCACCTTGAAACGGAACAGAAAAAATTTTGAGGGGGTGTTATAAAAATTTTTTGCTGAGCGAATACATAGGTGTAGGTGTATATTATTCACAGAATAATAAACCAAAAGCTGTAAATTAGTACACAAAGGTTTATTATTTACATGTATAGATGCCCCTTCTGCGTATATCGCTGTTCTCTGTTGTCAATACCTACCCTCGAGCTCCACCCAGGGAAGTCGTAAATCGAATACTGCAGCCAGCCGGGGAATTACTGTTTCATAAATATGCGGTGGATTCAGTAAGTCTATCATTAATTATTTGTTGTTATTCATGAAGCATAACGTTTGTTCAAGTTACAAAAGTAGCTATCAACAAAATCCAATGCACCAAATTGGTGCATCAATGGCAAATCAAATTGGTGGCTCATGCCCACGAAGTTGGTCATTTTGGTTGTAGGAGGACTATCTGAGCCCTTCCCCAGACCTACTATTGGGTGGGGATGCATTTAGATGTTCGCCAATACTGTGCCAGCTGCATCTTATATGGGCAGTGAGGGAAATGCACAAAGAAGGGAACCAGAAAAGCACCAATGAACACGTATACAGTGTGTCCTTGTGTTGTAAAGATTTACCAAATAAACTCGTAAATGCATTGGTAGACGTGGGCAGGCAGCTTGAGAGAGCTGGAAGGGTCGAGTGGGAAGGGATCCCCACCATCCTCCACAAGAGTGGCATAGTCCCCAAGTTATGGAAGTTGAGTTCACCACGAGATTTTTAAAAACCACTTTATTCCAGGAACACAAATTTAACACATTAGACTTTAAACATATTGTGAGAACTCCTCCCCTCGTAAGTATGAAGCGTCCTCGCGAATTAGGTTAGGTTGAGAGGTGGTGCTGTAGGTCTGATGCGAAGCATGATGTCCTGAGCTTCATTCAGTTCTTCTTCTGGTTGTGGAGGTATTCGCCGTAGTGGTCGTCGCCGGTAGTAGATTCTAACTTTGTAGATAGTAAAGATTACAAATATTAGGGTGAAACATAAACCAAATCCAATGAAGAATATTTGATACGGTTTTGTTGTGGAAACTTCTTCTAACTCTTCAAGAGGTTCCATTTGAACATTAATTTTATGAAGTTGTTCAAAGGAGATCGGTAAACTCTTTGTTTGTGGGGCCTCCTCTAATTGTAATCGAAGGGGCTCACTTTCAATATAGTGGTATTTTCTGATGTCATTAAGTAATTGTTCATTTGGGGAGAGTTTTAATAAAGAAGTTTGCTTTGGATGGATAGTTAATTGTTCATTGGATTTCACAATAGTGAGATTGGATATATTAAAGAGCAGATATTGATCAATGATGTTGACATAGTTGAAAACAGTGTTTACATCTGACAATGTGTAATCTGTACAGTGTTCCGTTCTTTCAAGAAATAAATCTTTAATACATAAATTCGTTATTTGTTTATTTTCTGTACAATAATACTTATCCAATATTAGAAGACATTTCCCTTCACCGTATAAATTTAAATCTTTAATTATTAACGTGGGATATACATGAAGGGTCTTAACTTCTCCTGATTTCGATTGGAATGGGTAGGATAGAAGGAAGTAGGTTTCAGTTAATGGTACTTTTAGTGGTAATTGGACAAAATAGTGTATATAATTATCGGTTAAGGAACAATGAATTTTACCAGTATTCCATAAAACTTCAGATACATTAGAGATCAGGCTAACATTTGTGGCTTGACTTAATGATCTAATTTCTTTTATAGAAATAATGCTGCTATGTATAATTCCACTTTTACAAAATTCTAATGATAAATCTATATCATTTATTTTATTGGCTATTAACATCAAATTAGTAAATAAAAACATATACTGTTGTTCAAATTCTAATTCATCATTAATTCCATTAGTAATGAGTGAAGTTATTTTGCGAGTGTTGTCTTGTACAATTTGAACATCCTTATTAAATTCGTTTATTAGTTTTTTATTGATAGATAATTGTTTTTCTACGTTATGTTCCATATGGTAAGTATTTGCTTCAATTTGATTAATTACCTCATCATAATGACCCTTGTCGTCTGCGTCCATGGTTCCTGTCAACCAAGACAACGCGGTTCCTATTCCATTGATGAGACCTCTTTTGGATCTTCTTGGAATTAAAGTTTTATAGATTGAAATATGATCTATTTTATCTTGGATATACTCTTTATGTTGAAATAATGCCTCTAACTTATGACTATGGTTAGTGGAATTGCTCCGGAGGAGGGTAAGGACCTTAACTATTCTTTTCAATTCTTCCTCCCATATTTTGATATTGACTGAATGGACGTATGTATAATATTTATCTATCCTGTAAGAGCTCTGAATTTTTATGGGTATTATTCCTGGACCATTGAGGTTAATCAGGCTGTGAGCTTGGACCTGGTCTTGGACTCGGCAGTTGGACCAATGGATTGAACATTGGGCAAATTTGAAAAAAGAATATTCATGGCTCGTTGGAATGTGGATGATGCATTGATTAATCCAAATGGCATTCTTAGGAAGTGATAATGTCCGTCTTCGCTACTAAAGGCAGTTTTGGGAATAGAGCTTTCTTCCATCTCTATTTGATGAAATCCGGAAGCTAGGTCTATTG
Organism: Leptopterna dolabrata; assembly: GCA_954871275.1. NCBI lineage: Eukaryota > Metazoa > Arthropoda > Insecta > Hemiptera > Miridae > Leptopterna > Leptopterna dolabrata. Next base: position 6,390,546 of record OX940974.1, on the reverse strand, counting down.
CAGTGAAGTATGTTGCTCGTCCAATTTTTCCGAATAAATCTTCAATGTTTGGCATGGGAAACTTATCAGGTACAGTTTTTAAATTTAATTTGCGATAGTCTACCACAAGACGAATTTTACGCTTTCCGCTCGCATCCAATTTCTTCGGAACAACCCAAATTGGTGAATTATAGGGACTATTAGATGATTCGATAATTTTGTTTTTCAGTAATTTTTCAATTTCAATTTTAATGTCGTCTCTGAAGCATTGAGGGTACCGATAGTTCCTTGTATACACGGGCTCTTCGTTTGTTGTAACGATCTTATGTTTTAGAACATCTGTTGCTGTGAGTAAATCTTCTTCGGTTTTAATTATTTCGGGATACTGCTGCAAAACAGTAATAATTTTCTTTTTCTCTTCGGGATTCATATGATTTGTCCTAATAAGCTCCGGTATTTTTTGTATAATTTTCTTCAATCTTTCCTGACTTTGTGTGTCATCTACAGTGGTATTCCTTTTTACAGTTTTAATTTGTTGTAATTCAGGAATTTCTATTTGGTGACATGGGTTTTTAACAGTTACAGGTAATATCGTCTGGTGATTTTTTATTTTTACTATTCCTTCGTGAATATGATAACTTTCAGTTTCATGTTCTGGTATCAGTGCGATTTTATCTGTGTAAGAAGTTGGTACTGTTATTTGAACGTTATGTATTCCTTTATTGAATTGATTTGTTTTCTGATTTGAAGGTTCTGTAACAATTCCACTACTTCCATGACCCTGGTTTCCTCTTTCCGTTGTATCTAATTTTTTTGCTTCTATTAAATTCGTGTCTTCTATTTTATGAATTACGAGTTGAGCTATGCGATCAAGGGAATTTATGGTTATAGTTTTCTGTCCTAGATTTATCATGTTGATTTTTATTTCACCAGTATAACCTGAATCTATAACTCCTGGGGCATTTAATACGGATAATCCTAGTTTATGAGCTAGCCCTGACCTAGACATTATGTATCCAACGTATCCTTTAGGTATTTCAATTGCAATACCAGTTGAAAATAGATATCGTTGTCCGGGTGTTAATGATTTTCCTTCTATAGTGGTAAGGTCATATCCTGCATCCTCTTTATATGCTTTTGATGGTATATAAGCTTTTTCTTTTAATTTGAGCACTTTTATTTCGATTGAATTTGTTTTAATTTTCCCTACTTCTTGTTTTGTTTGATTCCTCCGACCATTATTTATATTTTCCTGTAATTTTATAACTTTGTGTGGTAAGATCAATTCATTTATTTGAAAATTTAGTATAGCTCCAATTTCTTGCAGTGTGTCTTTTCCTAGCAAAATTTGGTAACGATCTGAAAAATTATACACATAAAATTTCACGGTTTTATCAATTCCAAAGATAGTTTCCATCGGTAGAAGAACGTAATATTCACCTTTTGCTTCTCCGACAGGGGTTTTTACGACGAAGTGTTCTTTACATTTTTCCATTTGTTCTGTGCAGTCCTCATGTATGAAATTGTATTTTGATACCGTGTCAATGAGCCATTTTCTATTTTTGGTGTCAGTGAAGTATAGGAGAGCTTTGCTAATTAAATTTAGATCTACTATAGTGTTGGATCCTCTTCCTCTTCCTCTCCTGTATCCTCTAAAAAATGATCAAACTTTTCCGAGAGAGCTTCTATTTTCTCATGTAGGGTTTGCATTTCATTTGGTCGGCTGGGTGGTCTGATAGGATTAAGTTCAGGAATTTTTTCAGTCTGGGGAACGTTATTTTCTTCCGAATTTGTTGGCTCTGATCCTTCAATGTAAGTCAAATCCATGGGTTGCGGTTTTTGTCCAAACCGTTGCCCTGAATTTGCTGTTCTCATAGAAACAGTATTGCCATAGTTATTTCTATACAGGCCAGAGTTAGTGGAATTCTGAGAATTTTGAGGGGTTGAATGTTGATTTTGGGGATTTTTCTTAAAATTCTGGAATTTTTGATTATTTTGATTATTATTTGGTTTCTGAACAGTTTTTGATTGTGATTGGGTTTTTTGTTTTCTCCTATTGAGTGAATCCAAGATAAACTGACATTTCGTGAATAGAATTCGTCGAAAATCGTCCAAAGTTTCTGGACCTTGGGTCATTATGAAGTTTGACAATGGAAATTCCATTTGTTCATACATATGGTAAATTATTTCCTTCTCAGTTTGCCTCATTATAACCGTTATAACCTCTGCATTTAGCTGATCAATAGTTAGCCTATTGTAAATTAAATTCCTAATTGTTTCCATTTTCCTTAAGAATTCGAAAGGAGATTCCGATTGTGACATTTTTGATCTATACATTTCTAATTTCAATGATTCTATAGTCCTAGTATCTGAAAACTGAATTCTTAATGCATTCAGCAGAACTGGTATTGAATCAATATTTTTCGACACAATATAAGCTTCAGCAGATCCCGTTAGTCTGGCTTTAACTTTGTTCAACAATTTAACATGATTCAAAGCATGCTGAGTATTATTTGCTGCGCAAACAATATCAAAGACTGATTGAACAGTCTTGGTAAATCCTAGTAGTTTCTCAGGATTACCGTCATACGTCGGAATATGGTCGTAATCAGACCTATCCAAGGGGTATGAATATGGTTCGGCCATTTCTTCAGACTTGTGTGATTCAATTTTTGTAGGTTCTACTAATAATTTGGCTGGCCTTAATTTAAATGGACCAATTTTGAAAAGTTTTGTTTTTCTTCTATCACTATTATTCTTCCTCGGGACAAGTGGTCACGATGCTCAGTAGACGGTGATTGGGATAATTGATCACAATACAATCCGTACTCACTGATGAAGTCTCACAGTTTGAAGTCTTGAATGTGTAGAGTAGGTAGTTCCTCGTTGAGCTGCTGCTGCTGATGATGATGGCTTCCTCGCGGCCCCACGTTGGGCGCCAGTTATGGAAGTTGAGTTCACCACGAGATTTTTAAAAACCACTTTATTCCAGGAACACAAATTTAACACATTAGACTTTAAACATATTGTGAGAATAGTGATAGAAAGAGAGCTACGCTCTTGACTGGTACAAGACTGAAGAAGTAATGACAACTTGAACCTATTATTCCGGCCTTTTTATATTAGGGGTATTTACATCAGAGGATTGTTTGTTGTTGACAACTGAAGATAGTTTTGACCTTGTTTACATGTGGTAATGAGGGAAAGCGGGCATAACTCCCAGACTATAAAAACTCACCTCCTTCGCCTTCCAATTCATTCTACGCTCTCCTTAAGTCGCCGACATACCTCTCTCTCTTCTTGCCTCACTCCTCCTCACCTAAAAGATCCCCAGACTGGTATATCCACTGGGACACTAAAAGATCCCCAGACTGGTATATCCACTGGGGCACCAAAAGATCCCAAACTGGTATATCCACTGGGCACCTCCTAAAAGATCATAGACTGGTATATCCACTAGGCATGTCCGAAAAGAACCCAGACTGGTATACTCCACTGGGCACGTCCTAAAAGAACCCAGACTGGTATACTCCACTGGGCACGTCCTAAAAGAACCCAGACTGGTATATCCACTGGGCACATCCCGAAAAGAACCCAGACTGGTATACTCCACTGGGCACTACCCATGCCTTGACTTCCTATCTCATCTCAAACCACAACACAGTGGGAGTTCCGTTTGAAAGAGTTGGAGTTGATTTGATTGGACCCTTATCTCGGACAGTTTGAGGCAATCGGTATATTGTTGTAGTCATGGACTATTTCACAAAGTGGCCGGAGGCGTTTCCCGTCCCTGACGCAACGGCCCCAACAGTAGCTAAGGGGTTGGTGGGCCATGTGATATCACGCTTTGGGGTCCCGAGAGAGTTGCACTCCGATCAGGGAAGGACCTTCGAATCGGATGTTTTCAAAGAAGTGACCACCTTGCTCGGCGTACACAAGACAAGGACGACACCCCTGCGACCCCAAAGTGTTGGACAAGTCGAACGTTTCAATCGAACACTGTGGAACCTCCTAGCCACTGTAGGAAATAATCAGAAGGACTGGGGACATTAAACTACCCTGCTTGCTGCTTGCCTACCGCACCACGGAACAAGCCGCCACTGGGTTTTCCCCTGCCACACTCCTGATGGGCAGAGAGCTAACTAACTCTCCGGTGCATCTCTTATGTGGACCTCTCCCTGGACCACAGCCGCGAACAACTTATGCTGACATCCTACGAAAAGAACTGGAGGACACCCATGATTTAGCTAGGAATAAGCTTCTTCAAGCAGCAGAAATTGCAAAGCGTCAGTACGATGTAAATACTGAAGCCCCCAGATTCAAGAAGAATGATCAAGTGTGGTTTTTCAACCCACAGTGGAGGGTCGGCTGGTGTCCGAAGTTACAGCTGCCATGGGTCGGTCCCTGTACAATTGTCAAAGTGATTTCCGACTTGATATACCGCATTGCGTCGCTGGCGCAAAAAAGAATGGTGGTCCATGCTGATCGTCTTAGGCCTTACTGCCACTCTTGAGAAGTGGAGAGGGGGATGATGTTATGCAATGATGCCTCCACTTGGTTATTGACAAGTCACACATGTGGAATCTGTTATCCAGTTGTTATACAGTAAAAATATAAGTTGAGTTCTTGTTTGACAATCCAACTAAAACGTCGCCCAATTCATTGTTGTTGTTTACACTAAATTACTACACCTATTTCACAACAATAACCATAACTCTTCAAATGAAATAATATCACGGAACAACCAGCTCGATTTCATACAGCCCATCCGTGATCATAATTAGGTGTTCCCTATGCTGGATTTATATCGTTCATTCACACTCATGTTGACGAAGTTTTTCTGTGCAAAATTCAGGGTCTTGCTGTGAATGAATAACTGGACGTACGTAACTGGACGTCCAGGTGGTCTCAAAAAATTCACAAGTTCGAGATCAATTTCGAGGTTTGCGGACCACTAGACCCCAAATGGGACCTACAAACCAAATATCATTAATTTTGCCTAAAGTAGGCCTCCTTAGTTACCATGAACGAAAATTAATTAAATTTGGTATGTGGGTCCCATTTGCGGTTTAGTTGATCTGCGAAGATCGGCGTTACTTTCAGTCATCTCTAAGGGGTGAAAACTAGGGGTTGAAATTTCTAGGACGCCGTTAACACACATTTTTTTACGTCCTGCTTCCTCACTACCAAAGGTAGGGAAGCTTTATATTCGTGCAAGAGTTGAAAATAATTTATGTCCTCTTTCATGGTACCCTTTTAATATACCACTCCAAATTCTACATCATAGAAGATTGCTTCCAATAAAATCAAGGAGAAGGCGAGCTGTGTGATGTAAGGGACCCGGCCAGGTAGCTCTCCCTCCATCGATCCCCCAACGGCTTTCAACGGCCCTGGGATGATGGAGGGAGGGTAGAGGCGTCTTTATAAGAGGCCTCCTTGCCCAGCTGGCCATTCTACCGAACTCACTCGAACCCGACGCCTTCTCTCTCTCACCTCACCCTTCTCCTCAACCTCTCTCTCACCAAAGATCCCAACGTGGTGATAAACCTTTCTGGCACAAGCCAATGTGGTGACAAACCTTTCTGGGCATATCCTCTAGTATCCAACGTGGTGATTAACCTTTCTGGCGCAAGCCAATGTGGTGACAAACCTTTCTGGGCATATCCTCTAGTATCCAACGTGGTGATTAACCTTTCTGGCGCAAGCCAATGTGGTGACAAACCTTTCTGGGCATATCCTTTAGTATCCAACGTGGTGATTAACCTTTCTGGCGCAAGCCAATGTGGTGATAAACCTTTCTGGGCATATCCTCTAGTATCCAACGTGGTGATAAACCTTTCTGGTGTGGCCAATGTGCTGATGAACCTTTCTGGATACTACCTCCATTTCCTCCATAATACCCGTCATCTCCTTCTCAAACTCACCTTCCAAAACCTCGCCTACCTAAAATGAATATTTCCACTCGCATTTCACGTTTCAGACATCAAGGAACATTTTGCTTCCGAGTCTGCGAAGCAGCGGAAGCCTTGTGTTCACTTTCGTGAGCCAAAAAATGTTTGTCTTCAGAAATCAAAATTTCCACTTGCATTTTGCGTTTCAAAGCCTACTGAACAAATTTGGTTCCGTGTCTGTCGGTCTGTGAGTCTGTGAGTCTGTCCGCATTTCCTTGTTACAGCCATAACTTCCACGATTTTGAATTGATTCAGCTCAAATTTTGAGGGATGGTGCAGATAAGGCCCCTTGAGGTCCCATACAAATTTCAACATGATTGATCCAGCGGTACGCCCTGCGCATGCGCTAACGTTAAATTCAACAAACACGCATAACTTTCACAATTTTGATTCAATTTCGCTCAAATTTTCAAGGGTTGTTTGGACAAGGCCTAGTGAGTTCCAGTATGAATTTCAGCATGATCGGACCCTCGGTGCGCTCTGCGCATGCGCTGGCGTGAAATAGATTTAATTTCCTTGTTACAGCCGTAGTAACCAAAGATTTCACCCAATTTCAATGTAATTCTCAGGGATTAAGGGGGCGCAGACCCTGTTTTTTGTCAGTTTCTTCACGTTTTCTCTGGCTGTGGTTAACTTACAGTTCTGGGGAAGGTCTTAATACGCATTATATTAATCCGTGAATAGAGTTAGGGTCATAGCTCTAAATGATTCCTGAAATTTCCGAAAATTCAAATTCAAAAATGTAGTTTAAAAAACTTTTTCTTGAATGTTTGTGTTTTACGACATTTTCGGAGAGATAATAAAGTTGATAATCCAAGAATCAAAATTTTGTTATGTAAAATAAGAAAGAAAACGTGAAGAAAAATTTTACGTATTTTGAAAAAAGGCTCGAGAAAGGGGGCGCCGCCTGTAGGCGCTCTCTGCGGGCAATGTGCCGAGTCTCTCCCCCTTCACACGCAGCCACCCTGCCCTGTCGCTTCGCTCGTCGTGTAGTCTAGTATAGTATCCATGGCATTATCAGTTCCAGCGGCTCTTTGCCTGGGAAGGAGGTAATTTTCAACGTTCTTGGTCGGAGGGGCAAGGGAGGAGGCGGTGTTGCCATATTCACCGAACGAATGGCATCGCTGTAACCCTCACAGTCTGCATCCCAGCTAAGCTTCAGAATATTAGTTCCCTGTTGAGCTGGCCTACCCTTCCACCCTTCCTTCCACATGCTCACCTACCTCAGCCTAATTACCGTCATAGTTTTCACATGATTGGATAAGTAATTTTTACAGTATTTTCTCAATTATGTTGGTTACCTACTTTCCTAATTAAAGCTACAATCCAATCAGCCATAATTTTAGCGAATTTTCAAAGAAAATGAAGCTATTGCAATGGCTTCGAAATTTAAATAATATAAATTTTTGGAAATTTTCTTCATAGAAATCCGTTTCAGACCATTCTAAAACGATTCCTGAAATTTAACACTTTTTTATATGTATATATATATATATTTATTTATATATGTGTCACTCCAGACGATAACTCTCGATAGAATTGAGATAAACAGCTCAAATTTGCACAAAAAATCTATCTTGGCAATCGAAAGGCTAAGTTCGAAGATGGGCGAAATTGGCCTACTCTAAGGAGGGTTTTGGCGCATTTAAAGTGCGCAAAAATTACCCAAAAATCCCCAAAATGTTATTTTCCAACAAGTGACCCCTCATTTTAAAGGTTTTTGCACGCTGAACACGATGGTGGAATCGGATTTTAGATATCTTGTTCCGTTCTCAAATTAGAGCATTTAAAGTGCGCAAAAATTACCTAAAAATCCCCAAAATGTTATTTTCTAACAAGTGACCCCTCATTTTAAAGGTTTTTGCACGCTGAACACGATGGTGGAATCGGATTTTAGATATCTTGATCCGTTCTCAAATTAGAGCATTTAAAGTGCGCAAAAATTACCCAAAAATCCCCAAAATGTTATTTTCCAACAAGTGACCCCTCATTTTAAAGGTTTTTGCACGCTGAACACGATGGTGGAATCGGATTTTAGATATCTTGATCCGTTCTCAAATTAGAGCATTTAAAGTGCGCAAAAATTACCCAAAAATCCCCAAAATGTTATTTTCTAACAAGTGACCCCTCATTTTAAAGGTTTTTGCACGCTGAACACGATAGTGAAATCGGATTTTAGATATCTAAATCCGTTCTTAAATTAGAGCATTTAAAGTGCGCAAAAATTACCCAAAACTAGGATAATCTTTAAACTCTTACCCCCACCCCCTTAGAGTGGTCAGATTGAAAAATGTGAGAAGTATTAATTGAAGACGAGAGTTCGAAGCAAAAAAGGGGGAGGCAAACGATTAGTACAACTCCTTGAATTTACCCACAGCGATCAAATAAATAAGCACTTAGTACAATTACGTAATAAACAAACGGTAGAATCAGGATGGACAAAACGTACAAATTAAAATAAATACGAAGAGAATATACATAGAAAACCAAATTTTAGACCGAAGTTTTCCTTTATTCAAAACCATAGCCATTAATTTGAATATTTCTTTGAAAATTCGCTCATTAAGTCATGCTGCATGACTGATTTTTTATTATTCATAGTAGGTAGCTACCTACCTATTTACGGTACGTATTAATTACGTATATATCAATTAAATGTTTCATAAACTGGATTAAATTTAGCAAAATCAATTTAAATAAATAGGGGATGATTGTTTTAAGTGGGTAAACAATTGTTTGAGAAATAATCCGCTAGGTAGATCGAAAGTTGACGCCACAATCACTAGGTGCATACCTGAATTCATTTGAGGAAGTATAGGCATGTACCGACTTAATTTTCTTATTTTTTAACTATTCTGCTCGAACTTCTTGTTCGTCACATAATATTATCTGAAAGCCTCGAAACTTACCTTGCCGGCTGAGTGGCGCAAGGTCAATCTCTGACCCATCCGGATTGTTGTAGGTACTATTATTTTTCTGTCTGGGGTACTTTTATGTTACGTAATAATTTAATTTTGAGAGGAGTTTTACTGGGCATTTATATATGTATGTAAATTTGACTGTTTATTTTTTATTTATGTAAATCAATGTGTGACCAATGAATGTATCGACTGGACACAGATACCTACCTGTGTGAGACAAATAACTTAGGTACTCCCACACAGTGTGAGATTTGTAATTTCATTTCATTTTTATTAATACTTATGTGTACTTCACTCAAAATTAGACATGACTTTTTTAAAGATTGATTACACACTGTCTAAAGTGTTCTACCTGTCATACTAATACAGAATCAATTCAAAGACAAATTATCCAACATGATTTCAAGTACCTACTTTTAATCATCATACCTTTCACTACCTACTTGAATTGAACGACAATAGGAAGAGGATTAGATAGTAACAAATAACTTTTCAGGTGTTTGTTTTATTCAATGACTGAAATGTAAACAAATAGAAAAGTAAATTGGAAAGCTCATGAATAATATTATACAGTTACACTGCTCACATTAGCTTTTATTTTATTTTATTGGACACTGAGTTAGTCTGGATCTAGGTAGGTATTCGGAAATCCATTTAGGTTCATGTTCATTTAAATCGGAGTTCAAACTCGCTTCTTGCTGTATATACGACTGGAGTTGTCAACTTCGGATATCTCGTCAATTCTGATCGTCTTCCTGAACAAAAATACACAGTAGCAAATTACAACAGGCATTTCTATAATATTAAATGTAAATGTAAATAAAGTGAATGTAATGTAAATAAAGTTTTCCTACATACACTTATTTCATGAATAGGTGCTATCTTCTATAAGGTTAATAAATAATGTCAATGACCCCCAAAAATCCTAATTAGACCCCTGTTCTGTGTGAAAAGCAACTGAAATGGTATTTTTCTGCCTTCACTCACCCTTCCATGCCACTTTCAGTGATTTTATATAACAATTTTAGCAGTTTTTACCAATTTTTGACCCCTTAAAAACTCAAATTTGACCCCCTTCAAATTTTATAAAATTGCTTATCCTTTTGTTTGGCGATAAGAACATTTCGGCGAAATTTGGAATTTTTATCACGTAAACAAGGTCAGGTATCGTCTGGAGTGACACATAAATAAATGTATATAAATATAGGTATACATTTTTGTTAAAATCTAAGGATGAAATCAGGATGATCTGAAACGGATTCGTCTATAAAATAATTTCAAAAACTTATGTTCTGAAAATTTTGGACCCATTGCAATACCTTCATTTTCCTTAAAAATTCGCGAACATTGTTGTGTGTATTTCATCAGTTTATCTTACCTAATGTTATCTGTCACCTTTAGTGCTTTGTTAAATTTAATTTAAATTCAGCTTTCTTTGTAATTTCAAACCTTATTACCGAATTTTCAAAGAAAATAAAGCTATTGCTATGGGTAACATTTTCAGAACATGAATTTTTGAAATATTTTTATAGGCAAATCCGGTTCAGAGCATCCTAAGTTCATCCCTAGATTTTAGCAAAAATTTATTACGTAGATTTATGTGCCACTACAGATGATTTCTGTCCTTGGGTAGGCACATGGTAAAAATTCCAGATTTCTCCAAACCGTTTGTATTGCCAAACGAAAGGATGAGTTCGAAGATGAGCAATTTTCAAATTCCAAGGGAGTCAAATTGGAGTTTTTAGGGGCTAAATGTCGGCTAAAATTGCTATACAAATCATTAGAAGTTGTACGGAAGGTTGAGTGAAGACAGAAAAATACCATTTCAGTTGTTTTTCACACAGAATAGGGGTCAGATTTTGATTTTTTGGGGTAAAAAATTGGTATTAATGGTAAAATCAATATTAATTCACCTGACGTTGTGTGGGGTGGTTAATGACGACGGAGGTACTACCTCGATGATAAAACTATTTTTCTCAAAAGCAAGTGGGTCAAATTTGACGTTATTAGGGTCAAACATCGGTAAAAATGGGTAAAATCACGAAAAGTTATAATTTTAAGAAAAGTGGTATGGATTCTCGCTATATCATCTTTTTACACAATATCAGGAATATTTCTTTGAAAATTCGCTCTTATAGCCATGCTACGTGAAAGGATGTTTTTTCTATTTCCGATAACCCCCCCCCCCCCCTTTTCAACACTACGCCACTGCGTATTATAAATCTGTGCTGATCTGGCAAAACGTGGTAGGTAAGTCCAATACAGATGATTTTACAGGAGAGCGTGTCAAAGTTTTGCAGGTTCAGAGAAGCGCATGAAGAATCTGGGGAATGTGATATTACAGCGAAATATTTGATCTGCTTCTAATAATAAGAAGTATTACCTGATTTTTACTCAAAGAAAGACCATTTGGTGGGAGACATCACTGTCTGCCAGACTCTGGATCGGATGTTGTTTGGACATGAACTGAGAACAGAAAATAACATAAAATCAGTAAATTTGGGTATACTGATTGCAATGAATTAGAAATATCAATGAAAACCTTAGAAATACATTTTAATCTATCGAGTATCTGCTTGGTGTTTTGACTGATAGGTAGATGTGAAGAGTTGGGAATTTACAGTATTTCTTAGGTTTTTATTGAGGTTTCCTAATCTACAAAACCAAAAAACCTTGGAAACACATCCATCTATATTAACCATGGAAACATTCTTTTTTTTTTAAACTTATTGCAATTCAATTTTGACGTTCAGAGTAGGGTAGGTAGCTACCTAAAGATTTTTTTATTCATTGCTCATCGCAGATTGTATCTGCTTGATATTTTGACTGATTGAATTGAAAGAAACAGTAAAGGAACAGCCAACATTTCTGTAGATGTCCAACGGAATCATAACTACGGAGTTTTAGCCGCAGGATATTTTACAATAACTTTCCAACGAAGGTTAAAGATTTTCGTGGAATGCTGGGTTGAGTTTTACTCCCAAACTACGGAGAACGTAGGTACTAATTACGTGACAATCATTAGACTAACACAAAATCTGTATACTACTACTACTACATCTGAAAACTATTTCAATTTGTTGCTCTACACAGAAAACACTAAGGATTAATTAGGTACCTAATTATGTAAATCTGCGGTATCAACTTACTGTTCTGCGCCTCTTTTTTTCGCCTTTGTTACCGATGTTTCTCCTGGTCCACTTCTTCGGCGGTGGAGGCATACACTTTGATACACTCGACGGATATCACTACGAATGAACAATAGTATATACTGATACTAACGTGAATGAACGGCGTGAGAGAAGAAGGAGAACAAAGGAATGAACTAAAAACAACAGAGTATAACCTGTCGAGCGGAAAACTTGCAGAGGGAGAGGAGAAGCTCACGTACCTAATCACCAATGTTATAGTGTCCATAAGGCAATGGAATTGATAACTAAAAACTAACTGCGCACTTACAACAACCATCGAAATTCGGCAGGCGCCCCTACCGGTGGGCGCCAAATCTCCAAATCTCGCTGGGAATCTTCCCGCGGAAGCGATGTGGAAGTGATGTTCAGCGCACTCTCGTGGTTGGGGGTGCTACTGGCCTTCCCGTCCCGCGCCCCCTTAAACGGGTAGGGCCCATTGAGGTCCCATATAAATTTCAACATGATAGAGCCAGCGGTTCGCCCTGCGCATGCGCTCTGTCTGTCTGTCTGTCCTTCTATGCACGGCCAAACGACTCGACGGATATCGACCAAATTTGGCACGAATATCCAGTAGGCTCCCAAGTTGTGCAACGTCACATTTTTAATTCCCTGACCATAGCGGAACTATGGTCGACCATGGTCAACTCCTGAATGGCTTGACGGATATCGACCAAATTTGGCACGAATATCCAGTAGGCTCCCAAGTTGTGCAACGTCGCATTTTTAATTCCCTGACCATAGCGGAACTATGGTCGACCATGGTCAACTCCTGAATGGCTTGATGGATATCGACCAAATTTGGCACGAATATCCAGTAGGCTCCCAAGTTGTGCAACGTCGCATTTTTAATTCCCTGACCATAGCGGAACTATGGTCGACCATGGTCAACTTCGTTAATTGAAATGGTAACCCCTATTTTTTATCGCGTATTCGTAATCTACGTGAAATTCTATCTACGATCGACCCTTCGGACTACCCCCGCGGTCGGCCATAGCGCATCCATGGGCCCCTCCATGGTCGAATCCCGAATTGCTCAACGGATATCGACCAAATTTGGCACGAATATCCAGTAGGCTCCCAAGTTGTGCAACGTCGCATTTTTAATTCCCTGACCATAGCGGAACTATGGTCGACCATGGTCAACTTCGTTAATTGAAATGGTAACCCCTATTTTTTATCGCGTATTCGTAATCTACGTGAAATTCTATCTACGATCGACCCTTCGGACTACCCCCGCGGTCGACCTTAGCGCATCCATGGGCCCCTCCATGGTCGAATCCCGAACTGCTCAACGGATATCGACCAAATTTGGCACGAATATCCAGTAGGCTCCCAAGTTGTGAAACGTCGCATTTTTAATTCCCTGACCATAGCGGAACGATGGTCGACCATGGTCAACTTCGTTAATTGAAATGGTAACCCCTATTTTTTATCGCGTATTCGTAATCTACGTGAAATTCTATCTACGATCGACCCTTCGGACTACCCCCGCGGTCGGCCATAGCGCATCCATGGGCCCCTCCATGGTCGAATCCCGAATTGCTCAACGGATATCGACCAAATTTGGCACGAATATCCAGTAGGCTCCCAAGTTGAGCAACGTCGCATTTTTAATTCCCTGACCATAGCGGAACTATGGTCGACCATGGTCAACTTCGTTAATTGAAATGGTAACCCCTATTTTTTATCGCGTATTCGTAATCTACGTGAAATTCTATCTACGATCGACCCTTCGGACTACCCCCGCGGTCGACCTTAGCGCATCCATGGGCCCCTCCATGGTCGAATCCCGAACTGCTCAACGGATATCGACCAAATTTGGCACGAATATCCAGTAGGCTCCCAAGTTGTGCAACGTCGCATTTTTAATTCCCTGACCATAGCGGAACTATGGTCGACCATGGTCAACTTCGTTAATTGAAATGGTAACCCCTATTTTTTATCGCGTATTCGTAATCTACGTGAAATTCTATCTACGATCGACCCTTCGGACTACCCCCGCGGTCGACCATAGCGCATCCATGGGCCCCTCCGTGGTCGAATCCCGAATTGCTCAACGGATATCGACCAAATTTGGCACGAATATCCAGTAGGCTCCCAAGTTGTGCAACGTCACATTTTTAATTCCCTGACCATAGCGGAACTATGGTCGACCATGGTCAACTCCTGAATGGCTTGACGGATATCGACCAAATTTGGCACGAATATCCAGTAGGCTCCCAAGTTGTGCAACGTCGCATTTTTAATTCCCTGACCATAGCGGAACTATGGTCGACCATGGTCAACTTCGTTAATTGAAATGGTAACCCCTATTTTTTATCGCGTATTCGTAATCTACGTGAAATTCTATCTACGATCGACCCTTCGGACTACCCCCGCGGTCGACCTTAGCGCATCCATGGGCCCCTCCATGGTCGAATCCAGAACTGCTCAACGGATATCGACCAAATTTGGCACCAATATCCGGTAGCCTCCCAAGTTGAACGTAGGCGCATTTTTAATTCCCTGACCATAGCGGAAATATGGTCGACCATGGTCAACTCCTGAATGGCTTGACGGATATCGACCAAATTTGGCACGAATATCCAGTAGGCTCCCAAGTTGTGCAACGTCGCATTTTTAATTCCCTGACCATAGCGGAAATATGGTCGACCATGGTCAACTCCTGAATGGCTTGACGGATTTTGATAAAATTGGGCACAAATACCCGGTAGGGTATGGGATTTTTCCGTCGTTTGTTGGTTCCACGATACTGCGTACAGCGAATCTCGGATAGCGAGCGAAGCGAGCGGTCAGGCTAGTTATGTATAATGGACGTAATGTATTATGGAAGTCATGTTATGTATAATATGTATATTTCATGTAATGTTATGTAATGTTATGTAATGTAATGTAATGTAATGTAATGTTATGTTATTTTGCTTCCGAGTCTGTTCTATTTTATAATGGGTCACTCTGATTGTGACGAGGAAGCTCCTGTGCCATCACCTTGGCAGTGTATTTGGTTCCGTGTCTGTCTGTGGTCAATTCATTTTAACACCCATAACTACCCAAGATAACGGTCGAAATGGGCTGAAATTTGGAGGGTAGGTTACAGATGGTTCCATACCAAAATCAACGAAAAAGTTCTGTAACTTTTGTCTGCGCCTGTGCAAACGTGAAATACTTGAAACGCCCATAACTACCTTAAATATAGTTGAAATGAGTTCAAACATGGAAGGTCGATCAGGAATAGAACTTTGATAGTAAAAAAGTAAAGTAAAAACGTTTATTGTACAATTAGGCACAGTGGCCCTTTAGGTTGCACATCATTCACTGAATCAAATTGTAAATTTAAAAGAGGTGACAGTTAACAGGGAAGAAAGAAAATTAAGGGAAGATGAAGGAGAAGAAATAATGTTAAAAAAGGGGGGGGGGGGGGGAAGGAATGATATGTGAGCCCCTTAATATTCTTGATATTGCGTTAACTTTTTGCCTGTCGGCCCTCCACCTACCTTGGGTGGGTCGGGGGCCAGGCAACGCTGGGCTCCTGAAGGGAGCAGAATTGATGTATTGGGACTTGAGACACACAACGCGGGATTCAGTGGTAAATGGGAAAATTTTATTGATATCCAAATAGGCCTTAATGAATAAGCTACTCCCTAATTCCTACCTACTTCCTCCCAAAGGCTATTGTGCGTGAATTACCCGGTTTTACGCCCGACTGTACGACGATCGCGGAAACGGACGGGAATGAAATTCCTCGGGGTGGTCCACGTACCTTTCGATCCTGCTCCTCCGACCTGGAAAACGAGCTAAGTCCCAGTCGTGCCGGTGTCGGGATGGTGTGCTGGCTCTGTTCGGTGTAGTACCAAGGATCGGGCCAGCTGATAGGTACCTCTTCCGATGGCACTGCGGTTGAGGGGTCGGGTCCGTGGCTCGAAGGATGCTTCTTGTTCGGGTTCCTGAACTCAACGACGTGTTTTCCTTGTCTTTCCTGCTCTAAGTTTTATTCTTCGATTGGTGGGGTATTGTTTTCCACCAATCATTAATGCGCGAACACAGGCGCGTGTGGCCGAGGACGCAATGAGCTCCTGGGTCAGCGCCCTTTTGTAAAATGGGGCACAAAGAATGTCGAGGCGATCGGTGAAATGAATATTTTTCGCTGAATCGGTCTGACACTTTCCCTTCTCCGTATTTTCAAATTCGATTTTAATTATTACAACAAATTTTTTTACGTATATTTTATCACATTTTCATGAACTGTCGATGGGTCTAGTGAAGAGTAAAAAAAGTTTCATACGGAATTTCAGATGGGTGCAACAAACAGCTAGAATAACCTAAAACTAGGTACCTACCTACTTCAAATTCCTCAAAATAGTATAGCATGGTGTCACGGAAAAATGCACTTATAAATGAGCTGCCACAGGGTGGCCGAGTGGGTCTAAGGGGCGTTGGTGTCTGAAGCAGCTCGACACCAGTGGCCTGAGTTCGATTCCTGGCTGAGATGCGAAATTTTCTCAGTGAGAGGGTGAAGTCCACTTGCTAGTTGAACCGTAAATATTTAGTTACCTATTATTATTATTTTTTAAACAGATCACCTATAAATAGCCACAACAGCATTTTTTTTTCTTTGAAATATTGGAATTGAAAAAAAATAGAAAAAAATCTTTTTCATCCTATTAAAAATGAGCATAAATTCAGAAAAAAACTGGGGGAAAGTGGGTAATGTGGAACAATAAAAAATTTTGAATAAAAAATTCCTGTCATGCAGCATGGCTTAAGTAAGGAGCGAATTTACAGGGTGTAACGCGAGTGAAGGCGGACCTCTCTCCTTACGTGTTCTACAGCTAATTTCCGACAAAAAATGCTTCTTAGAAATTTTTTGATTAGAGGCTTCAGTTTCAAGTTATATCGTTTTTAAGATTTTTTTCGTGTTTTCGACCTTACTTCACTAAAATGGCCATAATTCCCTTATTTTGCATGAAAATTCAAATCCGAGGACACCATTGAAAGTGCGTTAATATAATTCCTATCTTTTCAAGGCCTAACATAGTTTTTTTTAGGTGGATCTGGGGAGTCAAAATTGAGTCCAAAAAGTGATTATTGCCCAAATTCGAAAAACCTCATGTTTTTCAAACGGTTGGTAACCCTATTAATTTCTTGCAGCTGAATTGTGAAAGTTACCTAACAAATGCGCCAAAACGTCAGCTTTCCAACGGTATACCTCAAATTTGAATTTTCTGTTGAATTTAAGAGAGAAAATTAGGTTTGAATGGGGAAAAAAGTGTTTTTTCCGTCTAAATGTTGTTTATTCGTTCACAAAAACCTGTCCTCCTATGAACTGCGTCGACGGCATTACGACGACTGATTGGAATGCGTTTTTATTTTGTTCATTGCTCTTTTGACCCGAAGTTGCTTCATTAATCCACACCTACTTTTTCCTGTCCTTTCGTTTCATCTCCCACTTCTCCCCCGCATTCTGCATCATTGTGTGCTCCATATCGCATCGTTCGCAATTTAATCCATGATTTTCTGCTATGGCAATGCGAACGGTAACGCCAGTGAAGCAGCGAGGGTCTACGCCCTGCGGTTCCCCAATCGACGGACTCCTGAAGCAAGAACTTTTTCTAAGGTACCTATGTGACTGTGCACGATTTGTCGTTTCTGTGTTGGGTTTCGGTGTGTCGTTTGGGACTTCGTTATGTTCGTGCTAACACTCGCTGTACGTGCTACTCCCACCCTTCCAAACACGTCGGAAGGTACGAGGCGAACAACGGTTACCTAGTAATTTATTTTACTGCTATTGGAAGTTTTCTGTCATTGCTAGCCATTTTGTATCCTTCACCTTCCCATCCACCGAATCAAACGACTAACGAGTATCCAATGATATTGTTTGAGAACTTCATTTGATGCTTGGGATCTAAGGAAGAAATCTCTCACAGCAGAATTTCGATACAATCGTCATCATCCACCATCACTGGAAGTAGCGATTCATAGACAAAGTCACAGCTAAGGGGACTTCCCTCAAATTATTTTATTTGTTGGATGAAGATTAAGTACCATCAAAAATGTGTTGCGACAGAATTCGTCGTTAGATCCCAAACTTCAAGTCTCAAACATTAAAATCGGCTCATTTTTCGCGAATACTCTTAGTTGGGAAATTACTGTTGATTTCTTATGGAAGAAGGAAACAAGGCCATCCTGGCCTTGCCCGCCAAGCCAAAATCCTAACGTATGTTTGTTTTCCATGGAGGTGGATTGCGCAAAATGGACCTGTCAGGTGGCCCCCTCGCAGTCCTGACCTGACACCTTTGGATTTTTATTTCTGGGGGGCCCTGAAATCAAAGGTGTACGAGGTCAGGATTCAGTCGAGAGGCTACCTGATCGAAAGGATAACACAATGCGCAGAAGACATCGGACAGAACCGGGCAGAGCTGCGGAATGCCGTCGACGCAGTTCACCGGAGGACAGGTTTTTGCATTCGGCAAAACGGGGGACATTTTGAGCAATTGTTGCAATAAATTGTAAAAATTACTTCTTCAGCTCAATTGTTTCCATCGTCAACACCCCTGCCCTAAAGTGAAAATAACGAATAAATCTCTTTTTCATGAAAAACGCAACATTTAGACGGAAAAAAACTTTTTTCCCATTTAAACCTAATTTTCTCTCTTAAATTCAACATAAAATTCAAATTTGAGTATACCGTTGGAAAGCTGACGTTTTGGCGCATTTTTTAGGTAACTTTTACAATTCAGCTGCAAGAATTAATAGGGTTACCAACCGTTTGAAAAAAAAGAGGTTTTTCGAATTTGGGCAATAATCACTTTTTGGACTCAATTTTGACTCCCCAGATCCACCTAAAAAAATTATGTTAGGCCTTGAAAAGATAGGAAATTTAACGCACTTTTCAATGGTGTCCTCGGATTTGAATTTTCATGCAAAATAAGGGAATTATGGCCATTTTAGTGAAGTAAGGTCGAAAACACGAAAAAAATCTTAAAAACGATATAACTTGAAACTGAAGCCTCTAATCAAAAATTCTATGAGGCATTTTTTGTCGGAAATTAGCTGTAA
>OX940974.1:6237162-6371248 GCA_954871275.1 Leptopterna dolabrata | reverse complement strand
GGGCCTCTCCCTCCAGCTCCTTGCAGGGAGCTGGTAGTGGGGCCCCAGGTTGAGTAACCCTGGGTTCTGTCGCCTGTCCCCACTCATATCTTTATTTACGGAGCTTTAGTTTGGCGTTTGGATATTGGTGAGAACTTAATATGATAGGAGTGTTCCCGGGAGGGACTCACGACAGTTACGTTTCAAGACATGTCGAATCCAAAAATATATGAACCAATAATTTCTGTCCGTCCGCAGTACGCTGCGCTGTTACCATAAACCAAAATTAATTAAATTTGGTTGGTAGGTTCCAGTTGTGGTCTTTTTGATCCGCGAAGCTCAGCGTTACCGGCGGCGGTCCGCTTTTGTTCAAATTCAGTAGATAGTTGGGGTGGTGTAGCTCCTAGGTCGTCCCCTATGAATTTGGTGCTCTACAACTTTAGTTACCTATATAACACTTTTCATTTCGAATAATCGTTTTTGAGTTTAGGACAACTTTTGTCTGCCAAAAAACCTCAACTTTCCAGTTTTTAGCCTACCTATCTATAAGATTTACCTGAACGGTCCATCTTACATGAATCATCTTAATGAAGTCCATCTTTGGCATCAAACATGAGGGAAAAGAAAAAAGTTTAGCCCCCTCAAAATTTGACGGTTTCGTTTCAAGACACGTAGAATCCGAAAATAGATTAAACAATAATTTCTGCCCGTCCGCTGTACGCCGCGCCGTACCAGACACTTTTCTTTGTTACCACAAACCAAAATTAATTAAATTTGGTTGGTAGGTTCCAATGAGGGTATTTTTTTGTTCCGCGAAGCTCGGCGTTACCGGCGGCGGCCGCCCGATTTTGTTCAAATTCAGTGATAGTTGGGGTGGTGTAGCTCCTAGATCGTCCCATATGAATTTCAAATCGCTCGGATCATTAGTACGACCACTGTGCTCGCGTAGACGCAAAATCGAGGTACTTGATTTCTCATTAACCTGTGTTTGTTCATGTTGCTGTCTGAGGACAAGTACGGAAGCCTTACCTATTAATAAAGCGTTACCTATTAATTTTGAAAAACTCACGATTTCTTTTTTCCCTATTTGTAGAAGTATTCGTAGAAGCTAGGTTAGTACAAAGTCGGTTATACAGTCGTATTCTATCATTCTTTGACCGCCCGATTTCGATGGCATTTTTAGGAACGGTTCTTCAAACTAGGCGTAGGAATTTTCGTTCTACTATTTTTAAAGTACACATTATGCTTCATGCATTACAGCAAATAACTGTAGATATAATTTTCGACTCTACCGCATATTTAGGAAAAGGACCTGGCGGGAAGAAACGTAAAAACTCTGCAAATTATTAAACAACGGTTTATTATTTTCCTATAAGGATGCCCCATATCCGAGCGGATGGGGAGCCCAGCCCGCAAATGTTGCCAAAATCGGATTCGAACTGAGGATATTATGCGTGTGACAAGGGTTCGCGGACGCAGACCGATAGACATACATCGAACCAAATTGTTGTTCAAGTTGCTAAAGTATGTACCTATCGACCAAATCGAAAACCCCATCCTCCTCGAAACGAAATAATATTGCGGAACAACCAACTCGGTTTCATGCAGCAATTTCTTTTCAACCAATTAAAATTGTGAATTGAATATTTCAATATAGGAACGCTGCAAAGTCCCTGTCGCATGGGTTTATTATTCTTCTGGACTTACCTACAGAAATGTTGGCTGCTCATTTATTGATTCTCCAAAACACGTTTTTTTTACAAATTATCTTTGATCAATTATAGTGCCATTTAACTGTCTTGATTCACCTGTTGATACTAATTTTTGTGTTATTATACAAATTTATGGTGATTTCAGTCAATGTCCCAGGTTTCTGACCCCTTAAAAAATGAATCCGGGAGCTGAACGTTAGGTACAATTTCAATTCTTCACTCTTTGGTCTTTAGGAGAATCAACTTCATATTCGGTCTTCGTGCTCTGAAAAACATGGAAAACGATACCTCGCAAGCTCATGTTCACCAAAACCTCAAACACTGGAAAACCCCTATTTTTACACCCATCCCCCCCCCCCCCCCCCCACCACTAATAAACCAACAGGGGTCCTCAATGAATTCAGCATGACTTTGCTAAGGTACCAGGCTTTCATTGAAAAATATGATGAACAATACCATCTAAGCTAGAATTTTAAAAGAAACATTTAAAAGAGAACTTGTACTGTTGCCACATTTCCCAATGATTCAAACAGGTGCCATTCGAAATGAACGTTTGCCGTTTCGGCGCGACTCGCATTTGCAGTAATAGTCAACAAATCAAGGAGACAATCGCTAAAATTGTGTGGATTAAATTTGGGAATACAATAGTCTTATGAGTCAGATGTTTGTTTCCAAAATTTAAAATTAGACCCTATGCGGCCTTGGCAGTTGACATACAAGTGTCTTTCAGTTCAGGATATAGTGTAGAATCAAGAAACAGAGAAAACAAACGCGGTAAAATAAGTCAGAAGTTGGTTGCCAAATAGACTTGACATTTTTAAATTCGTCTGCTGAACCTACTAGTTCAGTTGGCAGACAAGTGCCTTTCAGTTCAGGATATGATGCAGAATCAGATAATACTAGTGGGTCCACTGACCAGACGCATTTCGCAATTTTGAAAATAAGCTCACTGCCTATAAACCATGCTCAATAATATATATTTTTCGGAGCGGTGTATGGCTTAATATTTAGCAGTTGCTGTAAGGAAGACTGGCAGAGCGTTGAAAGTAATTGTATTCGATTCAGCACGCCGGAAAACATGAAAAACTATACAAAACACACATTTTCTGACAGATGACAGGCGTCGTTCCCTGGTACCATGGTGGCACCAAAACTACACAGAAAATTCTGGAGGCCTAAACACATTTTTCTGATAGATGGTACCACTGGTAACATGGTGGCACCAATAGCAAATTTGGAAGGCCGAATGAGGCT
Source organism: Leptopterna dolabrata (assembly GCA_954871275.1). Classification (NCBI taxonomy): domain Eukaryota; kingdom Metazoa; phylum Arthropoda; class Insecta; order Hemiptera; family Miridae; genus Leptopterna; species Leptopterna dolabrata. The sequence continues at coordinate 6,368,303 of OX940974.1, read as the reverse complement.
AGCCTCAAAGTTTCAAGCCAAAATACCCAAGATTGCGGCTTGCAGCGCAGTACAGACATACCCCGAAATGTTGACAAGTCTGAGGCATCTCTGACGTTTGGCAATAAGACGCAACACGCAAACGTGATCGTAAGATTTAGATTCCTACATTTAAAATTTCGGAATTTGCAGAACGTTCCCACCCGAATACAGCCGGCACAATTCATCCCACTTGACATTTGTATTGTTAAAGAAATTGTGGTCAAATGGTGGTCAAGACCAGATCAGGTCATTAGACTCAAGAAATTCATCTCATACAAGTTGAAAAAATTAATTCGAAAAATACACCTTACACTTTGGTAGAGGTCTTGAATCTGAATCCATCACCCATTTTATCAACTGAAATGGCCCATTTGGATCCATTAGGCGATCAGGGCTTTCCTGGGAGACGCACGAGGGTAGGTTTTGACCACAGAATTCAGTGGTCTTTAACGTAGGTGTTTCTGTACCGGTAAGTCATAAACCGTTGTGTAGTAATTTGCAGCTTTTTTCTTACCATTTTCGGATTCTATGTAGGTACCTTGAAACGCTTTCAAAATAATTGTATTAATGCTCGATTCCAAAGGTTCTTTATTGAAAATAATAACCCGAAAAAATAGTACTAATTTATCCCATAGATAGAAGAACAAAATCGCTGCAACTTATTACAGAACGGTGTATAATTTAAATCACTGTTTTCTGTGGTCAATAACTACCCTCTTGGACCCCCAGGAAAGCACTAAATCGAGTACTGGAGCCGGCCGGGCAGTTACAGTTTCATAAATATGCAGTGGATTCAAGAATGCTGTGATTAATAAGTTATTTGTTGATATTCATGAAGAGTGTGTTAAGCTACAAAAGTAGGTACCTACCAATTAGAAAAATAATAAATAGCAATAATTCTTCCGATCAAATAATATCTTGGAACAACCAACTCGACTTCATACAGCCATCCGTGATGGATGCATACCATTTCATTCACGATCATACTGACGAAGGTTTTCGGTGCAAACTTCAGGGCCATAATGTGAACAAACGGCTGTACATACTTCAGGGCCATAATGTGAACAAACGGCTGTACATACCTACTCCAGGTGGTCTCAAAAAATTCCCAAGTTCGAGATCAATTTAAAAACGAGCCCTGAAATAACGGAGCCCTGAAAATTTCAACCCCTATTGGTTTATTATTCTGTGAATAATACACCTATGTATTCGCTCAGCAAAAAATTTTTATAACACCCCCTCAAAATTTTTTCTTTTCCGTTTCAAGGTGCGTAGATTCCAAAAATGCTATGTCCGTCCGCCGTATCACATGTACCGGCTTCATTTTAGGTCTAAAAATTCGATCTTTCGCACACATGCTCCATTTAGGCCCTAGTTGTGTCCCGAAACTTTTCAGCCCGATCGGAATATACCGAGGGGTGTTATGGGTGAAAATGTGCACAAAAATAGGTACTTTTTGTGTTTTAGTAACATGTTAGTAAAATGAGCTTTTGAGGTATCGTTTTCCATGTTTTTGGGAACGAGAAGACCGAATATGAATTGGTGAAAACAATCAGAAATATCTATTTAAATTATTTCACATGAAAGAAACAATAAATGAACAGCCAACATTTCTGTAGGTGTGTCCAATAGAATAATAAAACCATGCGACAAGGACTTTGCAGCGTTTTTTTCTCTCCTTACAGCAGAGCTCCATGGACCATTCAGACCCCAAATAGAACACCGAATTCCAATAGGACAAACCGAATTTTATTAATTTGGGTTTATTATTATGAATAATGAACCTTTGGAATCGAGGACGAAAAAATAAAATTGTTAACCCCCCTCCCCCAACCCATTAAACTTTGAAAGTTTCCATTTCAAGGTACCTATGTAGTATCCGAAAATGCAATACAAAAATTTCTGTCTGTCCGCTGTACGATGTATTTAGCACTTTTCTTAGCTACCATGTGATTCGATGCCAAATTTAGCATCGCATTTAGCATTTAGTTCTAGTGGTGGAAGGTAGGATGTACGGTTTGGAAGATATACCTACCTAACTAAAAAATTTAGAAAGTGCCAAAATGTCGGTGTTTTTGCTCTCAAAATTTAAGCTCACTACCTGTGACCGTGCAAACGCAGATTCTTTTACTTAGCATCAACTGAAGGTATTAAACTTTTATTTAGCATCATCTGAAGGTACTAAAACGATTTCCGATTTTTCGTCAATTAATTCCTCGAAAAATCCTAATTTTATTGGCCTAGGATGTTCCTTATAGGTACGTATACAAATGTTTACTCTAATGAAACAGTGACGTTTTAATACATACACAGCTCAATTAATTTCCTTGCTGCAAGTTTATCCATCCAGAAATAGGTAGGGGATATGTGGGAGTTGAAAAATCGACCGTATTGGGTACTGTAGAGATGGATTCCAACAATTAAATTAAATGTCTTTTATAACCCTGAATTTTACCTCAATGGGTACCTATATCCCGGGGGGAACTTTTTACTCGGACCTTACTCAATCTTTAGTCCCTGTAGACTTCGCATGATTACTATGGGAGGTGAAGAGCTAATCGCTGGTCGAGTAAGCACAAGCTTTGAAAAGCTTGCATTGGTGCCCACCTGAGACGAGGACCAGTTGCCGCCAACTTTGGGGTTACTAAGATCTAACGCTGTGGCCCGCATGGTCACCCCGGGCCACGATTCTACACTACCAGGTTAAATGCTTTCCCCACTAGAGATTTGGCAACAGCGCATGGTGCCATATTGATAGCACTATGTTCAATGTATACACAAGTGGGTTCTGCAATGATGTGAATTCGGATAATGTATACTTCGGGTGCCGTATTGATCTAAGAATGAAAAGATGCCATAATGATAGCATTATGGGATTTCATTTCTGTTTGCAATTTCAAGAAAAAAATTACACCCATCACTTTCTATCAATGTAATGGACCAGTATACGCCTTAAAAATTCGATATATATTATTGGATTGCAAGGGTGCCACAATAACGCGTTATGTGCGGATGCCGCTATGATAGCAGGATGTAAATATATATATATATATATATATATGTCATTCCAGACGATAACTCTCGAAAGAATTGAGATAAAAAGTTCAAATTTGCACGAAAAATCTGTCTTGGCAATCGACAGGCTAAGTTCGTAGATGGGCAGAATCGGATCAATCTAAGGGGGAGTTTTAGGGGGGAAAAATTACCCATAAATTCCCAAAATGAAACAGTCTGACAAGTGACACCTCATTTTAAAGGTTTTTGTACGCTGAACACGATGGTGAAATCAGAATTGCGATATCTCATTCCGTTCTCAAACTGGAGCACTTTGAAGATTAAGGAACGTGGTTATTTCTTCGAAAATTCGCTCTTATAGCCATGCTGCATGACTGTGGTTTTTGTTATAGGGTGATAATTTTCATCCTCTCTTGAGACTTTTCCTTCCAAATTTGGAAAGAGAAAGAGGTGCATATGGTGTCAAAGAGTATAACCTGGCTCGCACTTATATACGAATTTTGTGCCTCCCTAAAGAAGGAAATGATGCTCAACGATTAAAACATTACACGTAAGTTGGATCATAGAAAAATGCCATTGTATAATTTTCAGCAGTTCCTTTCATCAGTCAGTACTGTGTCCGACCGTTCATGTTCCGAATACCATTTCAGAGCCCCATCATCAGTCAAACATAATGATATAATTGGTGATTTTGCTGAAGTTGCCTATTGGATACTCAGAAATAAATGTGGTCAAAGTACCAATATTACCATTGGTGAAGTAAACCATAACTTAGATATGATTGCTGAGAAACATGCATCTCAAGATCCTCGTAAGTTTTTTTTTTTAAATCATGTTATTTCAGTAAAACTTTCCTATAACGAATATCCATGGAGGAATGAGATTGAGTATCTGGCTTCATCCACCGGGACATTTGTGGCATCATGTGATCCATTATTTATACTCAAGTTCCATTAAAAATTGACTGTAACACCTTCCTCTTTGAAAGCACTAACATGTTCTTTGTTCATGATTGCACAAACGTCACACGCCCATAAAGAAGGTCAGCAAGAGTTGTTGGGTGGTTTGGGTTTGTCATTAGGGTCTCCTATGAATTCCATCATAATCCAGCTGTAACCTTCTTCTCCGCTTATGCAAACGTGTTTGACTCTATACTCCCTTCTTTGAGGAGAGGGTGAGAAGATGAGCACTCTTGCTTTTGAAGAGTTTTCATTAGGGAGACCGGTTTTTATTAAAATTACTATCTTCAGGTTCCTTTTTCGAATTTCTGAAGAGAAAATAATAAGCTTTTGCAGTGGGTCCAAAATTGTTAGTACAGTACATTAATTATTGACAAATTTTGTAGATATGTAACCATGTTTCAGAGCGTTCTGAATCTATCCCTGATTTTTGTAAAAGTTGCTAAAAAGCCATCAAAAAGTAATCTCAGTAGCTGAAGATAATTATTTTCATCTCAAAAGATCATGATGCATGACTGGAACTCCTTTGTTGTGTTGGAAGTATCTTTGCCCCCCCCCCCTCCTGGTTCATTCTCGATAAGCAGAAGTCAAGAGATATTCATCTTCTTTCTCACCCTCACCTTATTAATTTATTAATGAGACTTCTGCACCCCACCCCTTAACTATCTGTGTGAATGAACGCTTAGTTTTCAAAGTTTACTTGAACATGTTTCCTTATGGCGCAGAATGGTTGAAAAGAGCAGAAAATTTTAGAGGGATTGGTCTGTATATAGGTATGTATCCCATATGAATTTAATCGAAAATTGGCAGTAACTTGTCTGGCAATATGCTTATATTTCCTGCGTAGAATCCTTCACCCTTTATCAAATCCTTCAAAATCTTTACTAATGAGATGATAATTATATGAAGTCAAGGTATTTACTTGATAATTTTATGAGATATGTAACAAATGGATGGCAGTAGGTCAAAAACGTTTCAAGTAGGCTTGTTAACCTACCTACTCTCAATCTTTCACTGCTGTATATTTTATTTTAGGAGCAGTTGATGATATACTTACTTCACTTATTCGTAGAATGTCTGCACGCGAACAAAAATGGTTTCTCCGTATCATTCTGAAGGATATGCATCTAGGATTATCCAACAAACAAATATTATTTATTCACCATCCTGATTCTTCCGAAGTATTTGACCTGTCCAACAGTTTACTGAAAGTAAGATTGCTGTGAGTTTATTTTATCAACAATTTGTGTGCCGAATTTTCGATCTGATTTGACATTATGAAGTTATTACTCAGTAACCCCCAGAATCAGCTGGGTACTCACTCATCTTTTTCAAGCATCCAAGGCGTCAACGGTTTTGCTAATACAAAGGTCAATATTATGAAAGATAGCCATCCCCCTGTAATTTTTCACATAAGGTACGAAAATGAAATTTTTACCCATGATACTAGGGAAGTAACTTGATGTGATGATTGGAATAGGCAATTTTTGTGGGTTACAAATTCTCCTTTTCTTTAGCCAGATTCTGTTCAGTAACGGAAATTAACATTTATTGACCACATAATGAGATGTTAATGTCGGAAAGTATAGGCAGAAAACGTGTGAAATTTGAATTTCTGAGTTCCCGCTAGAAATGATGTACCAGGTAAATTCCCGAGTAGTTCAGCTCAAATTCCACTTAGAGCGCTAGTGCATCACTAAACGATGTACAGAACCGCAATGGATGGCTGGATGGAACCGCAAATTTATTAATAAATTTAAAAACACGTCCTCAAAATCAAACCGAGGGAAAGGTCACGGCAAAGGTTCTTGAAGGTTCCTACAAAGATTTGCCATTTCTAATGTTGGGTTGTTGGCAGCAGTGAGAACCTTCCCCTCCGAGGCTTCGCTCTGCCTCGTTGGGCCAACAGCCACTCAGTCCTCCAAGCCTGGAACCCCATCAACAACCCGCCTCGCCCGACCCTGCAGGTAGGCGCTCTCATAGCTGTCAGTCTTGCCTACCTGCTCCCCGAGCCTCTCTTCCTCGATCTTCTAACTACCATGAAGATCTGAGGACCCTGTGGAGGATTGCTGGACGGCAGTCTGCTGCTCCACCTCAGCAATGGGATATGCGAGGGAGGCCCACTGCTATTCGCTAGGACAGCTTCCTGGATGAGCTGTTTATAGTGGGGCCTCAGGCGTATGGACTTTATGGCGGAGCGAGTATGGGAGGGGTGCTACTCGTGTAGATGGCCTCCGCTTCTTGAGCGGCCATCCGCCACAAATCCTTGGAAGCATACCAAGGCCACTCATGCTCTATATCAATAGCTATGTTGGCCTCTGTTGGATGCTTCCGTCTGAGACGGAGCCCGAGGCCAGAATTGAATCCGAACGCACGCTCACAGTGGGCAGCGGGCTCACTGGTGGGCAGCTACTTGGACAGAGGATAAAGATGAGGGGTAGGAAGAAGAAGAAAGAGAGGAAGGTCGACACCCATGCCTGGGGTGCCTCTGAACCTCTCCCAGTGAACGCCGCGTACCAATGGGCTGGCGGGGGCCATGAGGCCGGTCGTTATTGTCAATCATAGTGATGAGACGCGTTGTGGAGGGACGGGGAACCCATTGGCATGAGTCCCCCCCCCCCCTTTTCCGCCAGAGGGTCATTCGCCACCCCAGAAGCTTTAGCACGTTGAAGGTGACGGCAATTTTGAGGGACTTTCCCTATGGCTAAGCCTGTTTTTTTTTTTTTTTTTTTTTGAAAACCCGGGAAAAATGGTTTTAAAAAAAAGGCGCAGAGAGTGGGCTTTCAGGAACATGAAACCGGGAACAGACTGCATTCTAGCGGTCGCCAGGTGATCTAAAACAAGGTTACAAGGTTTCATAGTGAAAAGATAACGTGGAGTCTAGTTCAGGGATGAAACGTAAGAGGGTGCGTGGCTTCGCTAGGTGTCTGAATCTAGCCACTTAGCTCCCTGGGAACGGCGGGCCTGGCTTAATCCATCCATTTCGCTCTCAACGTGTTAAGTGGGGTACCACAGGAAAAACTTATGGGACCACCACCCTCCACTCAAGGGGTACCCGGGTCGTACGACAGGCACTCAGACCTCGACTTCATTGCCACGAGTAGGGATAAGCTGGCCTCCGAAGGGACCAAGCTGTTGCCCCACCGTAACACCCCAATAACCCATATCATTCAATACTTGTTTCAGGTTTGCACGATGTTGAAAGACCCAGGTGTACGTTTGCATGAAATTGAAATCAATCTCTTTGAACCTCTTCGGCCAATGCTTTCTGAGAGAATTGATGCGAGTAAATTCACTATTTCTGAGTCCCTTTTGCTCGAAACTAAATTTGATGGAGAGAGGTTTCAGCTGCACTATGAAAACAACAAATTTAAGTATTTTTCTAGGTAAGTATTTCATTGAAAAAATTCAGTTTCAAAGAATGTGTGTACAATTTTCTACAATTATAAAATCTTAACTCCTATTTCATTTGTTCTTGTTGATCGTATGCCGAGATTGTTTTCAGAAATGGTTATGATTACACACCTACCTTTGGGGAAGACGAATTCAGTGGCTGTTTTACAAGATTAGTAAAGAAACAATTCTCACCCTCCCTCACCAGTGTAATCCTTGATGGTGAGATGATGGGATGGGACACAAAAAGATCTCGCATAGTCACTAAAGGTATCTCATTGTTTCCTATAAGTTCAAAAAGGCCAGGATGGAATGTGGATTACAATTAATTGCTTGGGGAACACAAAATATAGTGAAAGATAGATAGCAACCTCTATAATTCCATCTGCCTCTGTGGGATTGATTTCTATGGTTTGTTTGTAACCTTGTTCTTGTAGGATTTTCATTTGCTTCGTTCTTACCAGCAGACTCCTTATAAATCAATTCCATTTCAGCTATACAGCTGAAGTAACCCAATACTGAATTGTGTTGTCTGAAATGATTTTATTTTTTCAGCGGATAATATTGATGTAAAAAAGCTGAAAGTGGGAAATATTGTCCAGCCTTGCTTTTTCCCTTTTGATGTGTTATATTACAATGGTGAAGTTCTCACTAACAAAACACTGATGGAACGAAAAGAGATCCTTGGGAAATGCTTTGTCGATTTAGAAGGATCATTTGTGAAGTCTAAATGTTCCATTGTATCATCTAAGTAAGTAATTTTTTTAATGATTTCTATTCTGTGTCTATTCTCTCTTCTGTTAACTAATTATTGTAGGGTTAAAATGCTCTCAGAAAGTTGATAACTGCTCTGAATAACTTTGAATTTTTGAAGAACATTGAACAGTTGCTGAAGGCCCAAACAATGGACAATAAATTATCATGTATCCAATAAGGACCCTTTTGGTACTGATATTATAATCATCTTCCTCTTCACATTTGAGAAGTTGAAGGAAAAATTGCTTTATGGATGAAGAACAACCTGTAAAAGAAAAAGCTTTTCAAAAAAGCCACTTGCTTACATCACACAGCTATACTGCGTCAAAAGGTCATCTCCCATCTGCTGCCACTGGCCAGCCAGTTAGAACTCATATCCGTACAACGTCACAGGCAACAGCAGCCCCCACCCCCACCCCACCCTCCCCTTTTTTAAATCTATGTTTGAAAGTCTGTCAAATACTCAGGAGGCATATTTTCCCGATTCAGCCCTATTATCGTCTATCTCACATCAGCTGTTGAGAAAAAAATGCAAACATTTCATGATAATTGCCCATTGTGGGAATGCACCTTCTTCCACACGCCCTTCAGTCATATCTGTCAGATACACATAATATTGCATGGTTTACAAGACCCTCATCACCTCTTTTACAATGGGCTGTCGGTAACATCATCCTCTATGGATTACGGGGTCATCCTGTATTGCTCCAACAAGTACATTTGGTACTGATTATCTGTTACCATTCCTTTAAAGTTAAAAAAAAGAAACCCTGATAATAACGAAAAGTTAGATGAAAAATAGCGTCGGTGTAAAAAAAAATAAATTTAAAAAAAAATGAAGTACCTACATGATTTTTGGAAACATGCAGAAAGTGACATCACCTTGGGTATCAACGAACTTAGGTGGACCAACAGCCATCACCGTAGAACAAAATGCTAATGGCTGCGCCAAACGAGCTACAGATTAAAGATGTCACCCAATCAGCAAGGCTTCCCAACATCCACTCCCTCCCCCCCTTTTTTATAAAATCTCAATTGCCTGTCAAGTAATGAAGAAAGCATCCCCCCCCCCCCCCGGATCAACCTTCCCTGATATCACTGCTTTTATGCTGCTTATTGAGGATAGCATTTCAGCTATAGTGTCTTCTTTTTATATTTTTTAATGAAAGTAGGTTCCATTCTAAGAGTTTTGAGAACAGCCGCACTCTGCTACGATAAATAGTTCTTTTTCTAGTTTTCGAAGAATTCAGCACTACCTACCTATCTCACAATGGGGAAGGGGGTCCCGTCCAGGCGAGAGGGGTGCAATGACGTCACTCGTTGCCGAAAATTTGAAAGCTCATAGAAAAAGAACTATTAGTCGTAGGAGAGAGCCGTTGGTCTCAAAATTCCTAGAATGGAACCTACTTTCACTTAAAAATGGGAAATTAGTGTAAACAGAAGTCGTTTTTATATAGACTATAATCCAAGGGTGGAACTAGCTGGAATGGTGACAACTCATTCAGATGAGCATTACCTACTGGTGGAGATAGCCATTTGGTAAATTTCTTCCTCAGGGTCATATTAGGGGAACAGGAGTTAGAGGGAGCATTGCAGCTCCTATGCAATAAACTGCTGTATGTTCTCTTCCTCCTTCTCAGACTATTATTACTTCTCTATGATTCGAGGAGCATTACCTTTATCACCGGATGGTCATTTTCAAATACTGTTCATACCTACCTTTCACTGCCTGAGTCCGAAACGGAGTTTGTCGTTCACACCCAGTTTCACAAGGCCAGACAAGCCTAACACAGAAGAGGCTATGACACATGGTAGATAACTATGAGATCAGAAAGTGAATTGAGACTTCATTCCTGATATTGATTTATTAGTTGAATAGCAGTTTATTAAACTGGAGCGGTTTAATAGACTCGTTACAATAGGGTCATAGTAACGTGAGTAACAGCACTAGATTATTTTCTGGTCCACCAGAAAACACACAGATAACACTCAGATTGAATGTTGAAGTAAATGTCTATTTGCTTCTTGCCTGCAGTTGCCTGAATGTCGTTTTGCTCCAATTTTCAGAGAAGATGTCATTGATGCTATCAATGCAGCTATCGACAGGTGCGAAGAAGGCGTTATTTTGAAGAAAATGGATTCTGTTTACAAACCTAATGCAAGATCTGCAGGGTGGTATAAAATAAAACCGGAGGTGCGTTCTCATCATCTATCGATACGCCCATTGTAATGAAGAATAATTCTAGTAATATTAAGGTTACTATCTAACTAACTAAGTGGCGCTAAAGCCCAGGGTGGGCCTTGGCCTCCGTAAAAACGTATTTCCAGCTAGAACGGTCTTGTGCCGTCGTCATCCAGTCATAGCACATGAGCCATGCTGTCTTCTAAATTGTAGCTCCATCTCGGTCTAGGCCTTCCTCGCTTCCTTGTACCGTTTGGGCATGTGAGTAGGAGCTGCTTAGTAGGATCGCTGTCTTCCTTTCGAAGAATATGACCAGGCCACCTTAACCTTCCAAACTTGACGACGTCAGAATCATTGTACAGCTGGTAGAGTTCATCACTGTGGACGCCTCCATTGTCCATGTTCTAACACTGGACTGAGGATCCTTTGGAGAATTTTCCTTTCAAAGATCCTAAGAACAGTCTCCGACTGCTGGTAATGACCCAGGTTTCTGAGGCATATGTCAGGACGGGGCGAAGCAGCGTCTTGTACAAGGTAAGTTTTGCTCTTCTAGAGAGCACTTGGGATTTCAGGAGCCACAATAGTCCAAAATAGCACTGGTTGGCAGCTTGAGTCCTTTCTTTTATTTCTACTGGTGCAGTCATTGTTCTCGTGCACAGTAGAACTCAGGTATTTAAAACTGTCCACTCTTTCGAACCTGTGAGAGCCCAGGAGAATGTCTGGCGTTCTGATTTCGTAGGCGTTTTTATCAGATACCATATACTCAGTTTTCCTTTGGTTAATGGTGAACCCCATATTTGCTGCTGCCAACAAGTGAAGAGAAAGCCCTTTCCATGTCCCTCACAGTTCTAGCCATGAGATTAATACCATCTGCGTAGGCCAGAAGCTGTACGGGTCCATGGAATCATTATTTCGTAATTGGGCGTCTCTCACTACCTTCTCGAGGGCAATGTAGAAAAGCATGCAAGCTAGGGCATCACCTTGTCTCAGACCAACCTTTGTTTCAAACTGCTCAGACTAAGCCCCCTGTATCCAAATTTGGCATTGTGTCAATCTCGTGGTAATCTCCACCATCCTACACAGCTTATCAAGCACTCATGGCAGTATAGAGCTTTTTCCTGATAATTGTGTCGTTTGCAGACTTAAATCAATGAACAAATGGTGTCCTGTTACCCGAAATTCAACACTCTTCTCGAATACTTACCTCAGGGAGGAGTTCTGGTCAGTCGTTGACTTTCTAGGTACAAAACCCCGCTGATAGCTCCCAACTATGCTGAATGTCATGCAAACATTATGTTGGATAAAATCTTATAAGGGAGGTGGAGTAATGTTGTAGGTGCTATAGTTGCTACATTCCAAGGGGTCTCCTTTTTTGTGGATAGCACAGATGACATTCTCGTTCAATTCCTGGGAGATTTCTTCCTTACTCCAGATATTCATTATTAGAATGTGCAACCAGGGCAGAAGAATCTCCTCATTGCCACCTGCTTTCACCATTTCAGCAGATATTACACACTTCTCATGGCCTTATTATTCTTGAGGCGTGCTATAGCACTGTGAACCTATTCTATTGAGGGTAGGTCCAGAACTTCGATATGCCAAACTGTGTCTACAGTCACATCTGTCCCGTTTGAGTCGACTGGGAGTGAACTATCCAAACGTTCCTGGAAGTATTCATACCATCTACCCAGTACCTCATTTTTGCCTGAGATTCACTCACCATACTCTTACATATGCTGTTTATTGGCTTTTCAGTTAACCCTTTGTAAAATTTCCTAGTCCGATTTGCTCGATAATCATATTGCACCTCATCAGTCTCCTTCTTATCCAACGCCGTCTTCTTGCGTCGATGTATCTTTTTCTTGTGCATAATTCTATTTTCGTAATCTCGCAGGAAACCTCTTGTACACCTTCCTTGAATCATCTTCTGATAGGTCCTGTTTTTCGATGTATTTGCTCGAGCACACTATTCGTCAAACCATTCGTTCCGTTTGTTAGGTCGTCTTTCTCCCAGAACGTGCTTGGCCGCTGTGACAATGCAGTGTTTAATGCCATCCCGTTCAGCCTCAACTCATATCCATTCTCGACATCTGGCTGTAGTCCGAGTAACTGAATAACTCTCGGTATAGTCTAACTCTACAGTCTGTCCTGAGGGGTTTCGATCATTGGAAATCCTGGCTCTGATTTTAGCCAGGTATTGGTCTGAGTCCATGTTGGCACCCCTGTATGACCTTACGTCCAAGATTGGTTACTATCAGATAAATTTAATTTTGTTATGTCAGCTATGCTGCAGTCAAAAAGGTCTTGGCTAAAGGAGGGTAAATAGTTTTTCACCATATTCCCCACTCGTCTAGGGCACTTCATAAGTCCAATTATTTCTTTCCATTCACTGGCTACTGCAGGGTCTGTGTAGGTAGTGTCGCCACTTCTGCCAAACATTGGATTGTCTTGACTGAACTGTGATTTATTAGAAATTACAGCACATCTATTTTGAGTCGTACACAAAGTTGGAAAATGCTGATTTATTTTTAGGTGCCAAGTCCCATCAGAGGTTTACCACCCAGAGTTATGGTCCCATACTGTGGGCTCCTTGATAGAAAGGCTGTGGAGAAATTCTTATGAGCCGCAGCACCACATTGGGATGGGCAGTTGAGTACTAGCTACTAGCATACTTCATGCTGCATACCTTTAGGCGACTCCCATAACTGGCCATTTGTCAGGATAGATATTGTGTCTGTTATATTTATTCTTCATGTTTCTCACGCAGATCTTCATCGATTTCAGTACACGGAGGGAGCACTGGTCGACCTGGATTTGCTCATTCTCGGGGGTTATTATGGTCAAGGGAAACTGAAAGGTAAAGTGAGTCACTTCATGATGGGGCTCGCTGTTCCAACAGAAAATGGTTAGTTTTTTAAATCAACGTTTGATAAGATTGTTTGTTCAGCACAAGATTCGATTGTAACACTATTTTATGATGTTGAAGTTGTATGGTGTTGACACCATACAACCACCATGTAGTATTGAATCTCAATGGTCAATTCTGCTAGTACTTGAAGTACAAGTAACATATCTCCTGGAGGATTCCCTAATTGAATATTCTCTGAATTTAATGACTGTAATTGAATGTCCTGAAGATGATGTCCTTCCATTGTGACGATGGAAGGTACATCTGTCCATCATGTATTTTTACAACTGTCCAGGCTTGTAGATCTCAGAGATTTCAGATGGAAATACACAAAAATCATATCATTATGTCATCAGTTCTGCTGTACCGTAGTAAGAATGGGATAAAATAGAGAAAAAAGGAAAAACTTGGAAGGTTTGACATGACTTCCAGGTGTCCTAGGCATGTTTTCGTGAACTGCTGCACGCAGTGTTATGCAATTCATAGAAAATATTTTGTACGGGACCCCATGTTATGGGTCTGTTTTCATATGCCAGCTCACTGCACCTTTCATGAGAGACCTCATGCTCCTCTGGGCATGGAATGGGTTAAATTAAATATCATCAAATCAGTATGTTTATTTGTAGAATCATATACATGATGTTACAGTTATATTTTTAGTAATTCCTTTTAACAGTTGTAGAAGTCCGTACGCAATCTCTGAATACCTACATTTCGTATTTTGCGAAGGCCCTTTGCATTAGTGACCTGATGGTGTATTAGTACAGGTCCTTCATCCTCCTGTGGACATCTCTTGCGTAAAGATGGGTTAAATGAACCCATTAAGTGTCAAGTTATTAAAAAGAATAAAAACGGAGTTATTGAAAGGTTGTCTATTTCCACTTATACACGAAAAATAGCGGTTTTGGTTATCAAATCTTCGTCAGTAACAATAATTGAAGGTACCTTGTTGAGAGATGACCTTGTAAGTAGGCCCAAAAAGTGAAAGGTGGTCGATTGGGATTGGTTATGAAGATAATAGGAGAAGAGAGCAAAGTGAAGGGGGTCGATTCTGATTGGGCATGGAGGTGAATGCCAGAAAAAAGAAGTCAGCTCCAATTTTGATCTTACAGATAGAAAGTTTGTTGAGTTCCTTCATTTCTGCCCGAGAGGGAGCGTGTTGGATGTTCTTGAAAAAGTCGAAATTATTAAGAGTGATAGGTTGGGTAAATCTTTGAGTGGTCTAATTCCTTCAAGTTTTTCTCCATTGTTGCGTCATTCCTGTAACAGCTTGCCCCCCCCCCCCCCCCCACCGCCTTTCCACCCTACATTCCTTAACTTTTTTGGCGTTCACTTCATTGGCCAATCAGAATCGACCCCCTTCACTTTACTCCCTTCTCCTTCTATCTTCTCAATCAATCCCAAATCCCAATCGACCACCTTTCACTTTTTGGGACGATTTATAAGGTTACCTCTCACCATTGTGCCTTCAGTTATTGTTTGTTACTGACGATGGTTCGATCACTGAAACCGGTATAACTGTGTATTTATCGTGTATTAGTGGAAATAGATAACCTTTTAATAACTCAGTTTTTATTCTTTGAAATGGGTTTCCACCATTTCGTCGCAAGTGATTTAGTTCGTATCAAGTTATTATTTATGGATGGAGCAATGAAAGAATTAATTTTCTTGCTCTGACTTGCGGCCTATCTTTTATTCTGAATTTAGGGGAACACCCATCTCAGTTTGCGTCTCTGTGTCGTGTTGGAAGTGGTTACACTGTCCTTGAACTTCAAGAACTCTCAAATAAATTAGCACCATTTTGGCAGAAGCTCCGGCAGCCTGGACCTATACCTGAAACTCATTTATTATCAAAGGAAAAACCAGATGTTTGGATTCCTCCAGAGAAATCATGCATCCTTCAAGTAATTCTGTTTTAGTTCATGCAATTTGAACTTAATTGTTTCTCAGTTGTATTTGCCAAACCTTGAGAGGCTCATACTTGGAGTCTGGCAGCATTTATCACACTGTGTGTATATTCTACAGTGGCTTGAAATTTAAATTCATTCAAAACTGAAGGATTTGTCGGTTCTAAGATGAAAACACCTAAAGACACTGTGATGAATAACCTTCATTACTTACCTCAAAGTTGCTGATTTTTGTTTAGTAATATTCCTGTTTGGTTGGTTCTGCCACGTGTATAATGTATATTTATTATTCATCATTTCAGATTAAAGCAACAGAAGTGGTTGATAGCAACGTATATTATTGTGGATCAACATTGAAGTTTGTAAGTGTTCAACGTATACGGAATGATAAACCTTGGTATGAATGTTTGACTACTTCGGAGTTTCAGAACATCAAAGAGGTAAGTGTTATAAAAATGTCTCAACGTTGTACAGTGTGGCCTAATGTGATTGTTGGTGGGCAAAATTATATTCATTCCAACACGTTTCCACACCCGCCTTTTTCATGCAAGTGGGGTTCAAATAAAATCTGACTTCATTTTGCGCACAAAATCCGCACACAGTGCAAATCTAAAAAAGTCACGTGATGAATCATTTTTTGAATTAGAATTTATTCAGCGAAATTTATTATTAATACAAGAAAGTTACTAGAAAAATAGCAAATCAAATTCTCAACTAAATATTCTACAAGTAGGCAACCCAATAAGTATCTTCATAGTGTACTAATTGAGAAGATTAACTCAAGAAAAAGATGTGGCTCTGATTTTGCCGTGGAATTTTCCGTAGAATCCGAATCTGCCATGAAAAATTGGGGTTCACATTTGAAAAAGTTAGTGTGCATTTCGCAGTTTTGCTCAAAATTGCAATTTTTGGGTTCCTTGTTGGTGAGTAGTAGAGTGGGATGAAAGTAAACATCCAACTGCCCTGCCTGCGTTGGGTATTGAGCTGTCCTCTCAGGAGGATCAGAATTTGATCCATTCATTTTGCTCATGGCTACCTAATGCCTCACAGCCCTAGGTCAACCGGAAGGCAGGGTGGGGGGAGGGGGGAACCCTAACCAGCAAGTGACAGAGCATCAACAAACTCCGCCACTGGCTCATCCTAAGAGTGGGATGTATTCAGAGCCTCCTGAATCCCTAAATTCTTACTAAATATTAACTAGACGAATTTTAATTTATCTGGCACACCTATATTTTATCAAATTTTTATGCAGGGTATTAAGCATTTCATTCTGTGATTCATCGGTGAACAGTACTGCAAAACCATGTGTGGTATGCATAAGCTGAACCAATTGAGTTTTGTGTTGCCTTCAAAATTGCTCTCAAAATACACACGCTGTGAACACTCAGATAAATCAGTGAGGGCTCTATGGAATTCTCCGTGAAATTTTGCATTGAATAAGAATCTGTAATTAAATAAATACGTTCTCGAAAAGCAAAGTATACGTTGCACAAAAACGTCATTTTTGGATTCTTTGTAAGTACCTACCTACACTAGAGTGGGATGCATACAGTTATTCAAAACCAGTTGTATAACCGAGAAATTGGACAGTATAATAGCTCAACGGACACCTTGTATACATATAGGTACATACATATTATTTTATGTGAAATACGCAATATCAGATCTTGGCTATGAGATTTTAAAAAATCCAAGTGTTGCCAAACTATTTGTATTGGCAAGCGAAAGAACAAGTTTGAAGTTGCATAATTTTCAAAAACAAAAAGTAGGTCAAATTTGAGTTTTTGTGGGTGAAAAATGGGTAAAAATGGCTTGAGTCACCAAAGAGTTATATGCATAAATTCACCAAAAGTGGTACGGAGTGGTTTTTTTAAAAATTGGGCCAATTCTGAGTTTTTGGGTGAAAAATAGCTAGTTAGAAAATTTTACAATTCACTCATGTGGTCATTCCGATGATTGGGACTTTTTTCAAACGTTCTTGAGAACTGCCTTCAACATTTTGCACAGTGTATCAAAATCGAGAAAACAACACGTATGAACTCCTTCATCCTTGCTTCCTACTCTCCTGAAAATGTGGCCCAAAATTTATGAAATGTTGCTGTTTCACTCTAGCAGTGTGTAGTCCAGTCTTTGGGTAATCCTTGGGTGAACATCGAATGTTCTCTATAGTTTTTTATCTTTAATTTTTGCCTCCTGAGATTTGTTGATGCATTGCAATCAGTTGCATGATTCTTTCGAAATATCATGTGTTTTAGGCATACAGTGGAAAGCTAACCTCAGGACACATAGAAAATATGTCTGGAAAATTGAACAAAAGAAAAAAGAAGGATGAAATTGAATTTCTTGTTGACGCAAACAAAACCGTTGGCACAGTGGATTCACAGTCAAACGCTTTGGAATCCAAAGAATTCTGTGTTGTGAGTGGATTTTCAAATAAATCCAAAGAGGACATTGAAAAATTGATAGTTGAGAATGGAGGAGTAGTAAAAAAAATTCCAGGTATAGCAATTAGATTTTCTATTATCATTGTTGTTGAATGTGATTTTCCTTGAATGTTTAATAGTCCCCCTTTCCATTATTAATGCGAATGGAATATAGAAAAATAGATTATGATGATGCAGTGCAAGCTCACTTTGGATTGAGTGTGAATTTTGAATATGGTGTTGTTTAGTTAAAAGACGGATAAGGTGGTGTTTATTGCTAAACATCAGGTAACCAACTATGAATTACGTCTCAATTTCGAGTGCAGACACTTTGCTTTTATAGATGTAAGATGTGCGGTGATCAGGAATATACAATAAATTGTATTAAGGAACGCAACGCCCATAACTGTATGAAAGGATGGTCAAAATTAGCTGAATTTTAAGGGTACCACACTGCATCCAAAGTAGTTAGTTTGATTTCATTTATTTATGATGTTCATCCTTCATTTGAGGATTTGTGTCAGGACAAAGACCAACTAATCTTGACCTCTTATTAACCTCTTGTCTGATCATCTGGTACAGCTGTTCAATGTATGACTCCGGCAAAATCCCAACAGATTGACTCCTTGACTCCCAACAGATTAATTCCTTTAACATAGTGATCCTGAAAAGGTGCGGCACGCTCAAATGTAATGCCTATCACCCTACTTGCTTGTTAAGCCATGTATTGAATAATTCCTCAGATATATCCACCCTCGTCTTTTAAGTAGGTTGGAGAGTAAGTGTGTAACCCAGTTTGGTTTCAAGTCTAGAACAGGCACTAGGGTAGGATAGTCTAGAATAATGAAGAATAATCTTGACGGCCTGATGATGGTTTCTATACATCCACTAGCTAGTGACGACGGATTCCTCTAGAAGACATGGTCTTTGTATTTAATACCTGTGTTGGAGGTAGATGGGAACTCAGAGTAGGAAGGGTCCGTTCGTTCAAGAACCTGGGTGCTCTTATCAGTGACACAGGGGGACCCTCCACCTGAAGTAAAATCTAGGATCGGCCAAGCAATACAGAACTTTCTGAAGCGAGTTCAGTTTTGCGATTCCCATCTCTCGTTTGCTATCTGATCTCGGCTTGTAATGTGTTACGTGTGGTCTGTGTTAGAGATGTGGGCATGGAAAAATGGACTCCATGTACAAGCTAGAGGTGTTTGAAATGTGGACCCTGCATCACATGCTTTGTATTTCCTGTACCAATAAGGTTAGAAATGAAAAAGTCCTCAGGGGAGCAGGGGTGAAGACCGCTTAGGCTGGGGACACACATCGTGTTTCCAACGCCGGCGTTCTTCAAAGAACTCTGCCCGCCTCATGTGCTGAACCTAACAGCTGTGCAATCAAGTGGAACGGAACACACATTGGCGTAGAGCGGAGCAGAGCGGATTTTTCAATCCTTGGCAGGTTTTTCATGCGCCCGCTCCACGCCGGATTCCAGTAGGAGGCAGGGAAAACACGGGGCAGGAATTTCACAGTGAAGTTTGAAGCGTCATATTCCACCTTCATCCCCCCCCCCCCCCCCATTTCCCTGCTACAAGTGACGGCAGGATAAAAACGCTGTTGTGTGTCACCTAGTCACTTGCAGATTTTTCTCTGCACGCGTTGTTTTTGGAAGTCTGTCAGGCTGATCAGGCGTGGAAAAAAAAGCTGTGTCCCCAGCCATAGGTTACATTATTCATGGGCGTCGTTAGTTTTGATTCCAAGATTGATTACTGTTGGAAAAATTGATGGGAGATTTATGCAGAGCAACAGCAGACCGGAACTTCAAAGTCACCTATATAGGTAGGTACTGAAAGTTGTAATGGTATATGGAAATCCCGTCCAATTTTGTATTGGATCCGGGCTCTTTCCCGATCTTTTTGACACGCGGCTGATGGGGCGGTCGATTCGTGAAAACTAATATAAATCCCTTTGTATATGAACACTGTATTGGCTAGTCATCATTTGTTTAATTTTTATCCAGCCATTATGCTGTTATTCTTATTAAGGCGCTCAATGCATGGCGTTCAGTGCCACCCAAAATTTTATCCAGGCTAAATTGGTCAAAGCCCTATCTTGCCAATATTTTGGTGCGGTGACATTATAAGATGTGCCCTTGCGATTTAGCGTCAAAGAAGACAAATTGAAGTATCTATAACCTCAAGCCTAGGTCATATGTCCGCCCACATCAGTAGAGTCTTGGGTTGTGGATTGTTTTGAGTACCTGCCTAACCATTCACCTCTTGCGCTTTATGGTTAAATATTTGCACGATACCTCCTCAAGGCTGTCATAGCTAGATTCCCTGTTTGTTTTTGGATCATCTTCCAGACTAGCCACCTTGAATCGGATTTTTGCTCGAACTAAACGTTACAATGAGTCCGTAAGGGTTTTCTGGGTCAAGGACCTGAAATAGTCTGCCTCTGAATATCAGATCCCTTCCGTCGCTTAGTGCCTTCACTACAGCCCTGAGAGAGCATTTTTTATTTTGAGAGAATGAGATTCTTCCTCCTTCATTCTTCTTTCCTCTTCCATACTCATCCTACTTTCGCTCACTCATCCCCCCCCCCCCCCGCCATTTCTCCTTTTACCCCTTTAATTTAATTCCTACCCAATCTTTCTTCCACCATCCAATTTATTTTCTGTTTTCATCATTCCTAATTTATTTTATTTTGATACATATCGGGTAAAGCCTTTTTACATAAAAAATAATGAGGTTGTGACGATGTCAGTTGGCAGAGTAATCAGATAAAGGAAATAATACTTCGGAAAAAATGATTTACAGATAATAAGTGCTTTAGCATAAAGCCACTAGAGAGGACAAGAATGGGATATGGGTAAACAAACGTCACTGGCAGAACTGGTTTACCTTTCTTTATTGTCTCTTATTGTGGTTACTGATTTTATTTTTATTGTGTCAAATTTTATTTATAATTTTAAATTCAGAGATAGGCGGGAACTTGTTCTTATTCTGAATAAAATGGTTCTATTATATTCTATTCTGTTTAACCCTGCGGAACGCGCGCCCTGTGAGTTCCCCCTTGTTTCAGGTTTTCCTCGCCCATCATTAATGGGGGGGGGGGAGGGGACGGCCGAATGGGGAGGCCGGTCTATGCCTCCCTTAGCATTTACTTCAAACTTCAGTTTACATCAGGTGTCAATTGAGGGTGAACCGCACAACTGGCGTCAAAAAATACCTGGGTGGGTCACTTGAACCTGTTTGTTCGGTTACCAGTTTTTACTGGTAGTTGTAACCATAGGTACCTAACTAGTTCATAGGACGACGTATTTGAGTCAAAACTCATATTTTATGTACCTACTGCTGAGAATAACTTGGCAATACTTCGTCAAAGTGAATATACTGACTTTTGAACTCAGCTTGACTGAATTATATTTTATTATTAGAATATTTAAAAATGAGCAACTTTCATGTTTGAATAATGAAGAAATGTTTCATACTTCTTCATTTCAAGTGTCCTGGAGTACTTTGACCAAAAACAAATGAAATATATTACGTTTTTGTTGTTAATGACGTGAAAGACCTCTCAGGTCGATTGCGCTTCCCCGAGTGATTTTCTGATTGCGCGTTCCCTTGGGTTAATGTCCCTCCTCTTATCCTGGTGGTCTTTGTGAAATTTCCCAAATACCATTTCCACATTCGAAATTGAGACAACCCTGGTAATTCCAGTGTCTCTAGTAAGTAAGTACCTACAGTTCTTCATTTAGGTAGGGCAACAACTTGGTAATCCTTTGAATCAACTCCGATTTCAAAGTTTATTTGCAAGCTGTACAGTAGTGAGCTTGCGGCAACTTCCACTTGATTATTTTACGTTGGTTGACATGTAACCCTGAAAAGTCACATCACATGGAAATTGAATATTCTGAGTTTTAATCAGAATCAAATGGTAGCACTATTGGTTTGTTTAGATTCATCCACTTTCTGCCTTATTGCGGGAGATATGACTCTGAGAGTGAAAAACTTTTGCCAGTCTGGCAAACACGCTGTTGCCCATTTTACTTGGCTTCAAGACTGTTTGGAAAAAAAGAAGATCGTTCCCTGGACTCCCCTGTCATTGGCAGGCACCACGTTGATGGGGAGGTCTAACCTCAGCCATACCTATGACGCTTATGGTGATAGTTATGTTGATTCAGTCAGTGAATGTGATTTAAAAGAGATTTTCAGTCGAATAAAGAAAAGTGTAAGTTATACCAGTTGAACTGATTTTTTTGAGGCATTTCGAAATTACATTACTGAATTGTTAGTTGTATAATATTATTCTCAACAGGCAGTTCTGAGTTCGTTCGCTTTATCAGAAATGGACAGATTGCTATTCAGATCAAAGGCATCGTTTTCCTTGTTTCGTGATATTCAAGCATATTTTTTGCCATCGTTGGATACATTGGTTAGTACGTTGATTACTCAATCTTCAAGTAATGAATTGATGTAGGTACTCCATTCTTGAAATTGAGTGAGTTCAACCGACTCAATTGGTAGACTTTTAAATTATACATTACATAAAATAGTCTGAAACTACATACATGTTTTCTACTTGTTTTATTTTTGCTCAATTTTCATCAAGAATTAAATTGTGGTACCACCCAGTAGTTTTCAAAACAATGATTGTATGTATTATGACAATAAGTAGTGAAAAATACTATATATATTGGAATCAGAACCCCGGACGATATTTCCCCCTCTTCTAGTCTACACACTCGTGTTAACAGTCTCCTTTAATCCTTGGAAATAAATGATTTAGAACAAAAATAACAAGTACCTACACAGATTCGTTGGCACTCACAGCAACAAAACCCTTTCTGTCAACCACTTAGTACTCCTCGTCGTATTCTCCACTCGACGTCACCATCTTGTGTGTCAGTCCCCTCGTTCCCCGCATCAGCGCTAGTGTCGCTCACTGATTGGTTAGTTGAGGTTCGGTTTTGTCTAGATGCAGCTCCGATCTGCTGTCACTGTCCTCTCATTGCTTTGCGGGTTAATTTAGCGCTTAATATAATTTACCCTCATCACAGGTTATCATTCCAAACAGGTAACAGGACTATTGTCCCACCTTGTGTTACATAGTTGACAATAGTATGTCCGTATTACATTATACTTACGTGGACTACATTTAGACAAAACTAAAAAATTTAGTTAGATAAATGTTAACTACTAAACGTAAAGAACAAAAGAAAAAATAATCAAAAGGAAAGCAGTGAGTTGTGATTTGTGGTCTTTAATGACTAGGTAAAGAAGTAAGGAAAAACAGGATGATAAATGAGAAAGAGGAAAAGAAAAGAGCAAAAGGGGGAAAGTAGGGAAGAAATTAGCCAGTAAAATGCTCAGAGAGCACCAGTCCAACCAGGGACGTCGGGGAATGGAGTTCGGTGGGAAGACTGTTCCAAGCCCGTGCACCTGCAACCCTCAGCGATTCTGAGAAGTGCTTACAAGATGAGTGAATTTGGCGAATGGCACAAAGTCTGTCTGAGGTCCCCAGTTTGAAAAAAAGCTACCGTTGGGGGGGGGGGGGGGGGGGGTTATTAGTACGGGATATTTCACTAGCCGGAAAGAAGAATTGAGTAAAATTTGAGTTTTTGGGGGTCCAAAATTGATAAAAACGGCTAAGTTTACCGAAAATTGTATAGGATCCCAATAAAGGTAGGCAAAACAAGGAGTAACTATGGTTCAAGACTGGGCGATTCTAACTTCATAAAACTATAATTAAGCGTAGCCTTGATAAATATCAAGATAATTGTTATGATGTGTAACGTTTTCAGTACATATTATGATGAATCGAAAATGCTCTAATTAGAGTAAGCTTTCAAATCTTAGAAATATCGATGTTCTTTGTTTGTGTACCTAAATTATTGGGATTGTACCAAAAATTGATATGAATTCACTAAAAGTGGTGTAGAATTGGCTGGCTTCGGGGAAAAACCAGGTAAGTCGAATTTTTGTGAAAATAGAGATCTCTTCACTACAGGGTTATTTTGCGTCATTTTTCGTTTGCGAGTATCAGCGTATGTCTACGAGGCTCTCTAGAGCCAACCAATAGAGAGCCTCGTAGACATACGCTGATACTCGCAAACAAAAATGACGCAAAATAACCCTGTAGTGAAGAGATCTCTATTTTCACAAAAATTCGACTTACCTGGTTTTCCCCCGTTATTTTAAGCTTCAATTGGAAATTTTAATAATTATATTATAATAACGGAAATAGAAAACGTGAACAAAATGGGTTATTTATTGATAATAAGAAATGCCCACTCACAGGTTTAACCTTTGTGAGTTCTGGGGAAAAATTTTTGATCTGTGGAAATTTTTTTTTCTATTTTCGTTTTAATTGTAATAATATCCATGCATTTTGTATTTTCCACAGATAAAAGCTTTTTTTTTTTTTTAATTGTGACGCGAGACTCACCTACAGTCTGCTTCAGTGCATGAATTTTTCCAAAAAGTTGGTCAATTTAGAGTTTTTGGGGCTCAAGCAGGGTTCAAATGGAGTGTGGAAACGCGTAATGTGGATTGTGTAAAACGATGGAGGGGAGTGCGGAGAGTCCACCATTCCGGGAGGGTTTTATTCACACGGTGGAGTGGAAATGCGTAATGCAGAGGGCGCACGAACGATAGGCAGACGAGAAAACATGCTGGAAGGTTACAGAGGCTGCACAGTGGCCCATTGTGCAGATGCGGACTTACTCAACCACAGAAGGATATTTCTCGAGAGTATTCGGTACATTCCGCATCAAAAGCCAACCTGCATAAAGACACCTCCCTCTTTGCCAACAGCCAATCAGGTTGCTTTACGCAGTCCGCATTAGGCGTTTCCGTTTCCACGTGAACCCTGCTTCACCCGTTCGGGCTTCTCACAAAGAAGAGGAAACCGCAGGCTCGTCGAACCAACCTGGTCACCTGACTACTAGACCTTATTAATGGGGGACTACTTGACTCGGACGCAACCAACATCACCAAAGTTGGCAAATATATATAGTGATCGTAATCTTAAAATTGACCTTTTAACTTGATTTGAATCCGAATAAATTTTGGTCGGACATACCTACCACATTGTTTGTCGTTTTGGCTCTTTCTTCAATTTTCTCGACAATTTTGAGTTCGACATGGTGTTAGACGAAAATTTTTGGGGCAAAAATTGTTGAAATTTGTGGACAACTCCATGGAAAATGTTAGTTTGAGTAGGTACCTACATTACTTCATATATTCGCTTATATGGTCGTACTGCATACTTGGAACTTGTTTGAAATTGGTAAAAGCTATTTATTCGTTTTGCCTCCTACTCTAGGTTCTGGATGGAAGCCGAAGGATGCAGTTTGCCAAATCTCTATTCATTTTCAGTGGTGGAATGAGGGTTGACAGTATCAACGAGTTAACCAACGTAGTCATACTTGATGTCACGCCAAAGTGAGTCTTAAGGTGATTAGTAGGTATTTATTATAAATTATGGAAATACTAGTTGAGAATTTGTAATTTCGGTTACGTGCTAAAACGTCGTTGTATCTCGATTTCCACTCTTACTCTTGTTGCATACTTACATAAAAACGCCTAGGCACATAAAACACCCCCCCCACGATCCGATACTTGAGTTGTGATTGGTTTGACGCCAGCAGCTATTGGGTCCAACAAAGGGTTGGTGTCAGCAGTTTTTGCTCGTCTTAATAAACTTTCATTTTTTATTACCACTAATCGAAAATCCCACGCAGTTCCCACTCATTCGACAGCCTCTTATCAAGAATCTGCTATCCAAATTCCGCAGATCAGACTCACTGTAACTTCCCCATCACTTGCCATTGGTTCCTCATTACAGCCATAGCAGCAGTGCATCCTCAAGAAAGTGGTGTTATTGTTCCAATTTTAAACATGAGCAATACCTCCGCTCAGAATTTTTTTTAGCGAATTTTGAAGAATACGCCTTTTCACTGGGTCCAAAATGTTTAGTCCATGAATTTTTGGAAACGTTCCTGAGCATTGTGAATCATTTCTGGATTTCAACCAGTTTAATATAATATATGTCTGTACTTACATATATATATATATATATATATATATATATATATATATATATATATATATATTAGTTTATATGTTCATGTATCATATCAGACGGTATTCGTGTACGATTTTACTTTTAGATTATGTGTACCATTCTTTGAGTAAATACCTATTGAAACTTGAACTGATTTCAGTGACTATCCCAAGTGTTGTGATATTGAAGTATCCAGAGAAACCTGGGAACAAGGAAACATTGAAGTGGAAATGGTTTCCTTTTTATGGATCATTGACAGCTTCACTAAGAATGAATGTCTTCCTACTAGTTCCTACATTGTACACACAGCTCACTGATGTTCAAGTGGTGGTGAGGATCACCATAACTTCATAAATCACACATACAAGTTTATATTCTGTTTATGATAATTATTATCTTCATTGTAAAATATAATTTTAGATAATTTCGTGTGCTATGTATATTTAAAAACTCTTTTACTAAATTAAAACAAACTATTATCTACCTACATAAATAGTTTTATATCAATTTGGTTGTTTTGGTGAAGAAAGGATTCAGTAAAGTGGGAGACCTCCCATGGTCCTCCTCAAATATTTCAAGACCAGTTATTCAAGAAGGTTAATGTGGGGGAGTGGCATCTCCTTAACTTTGTGTTACTATTGATTGGAGCAAAATAATCATGTGTGATGATAGTCTCTTTTTGCCATAACACTTTCAACTTTCATACCTTTCTTCAACATCATTCTATTCATTATCATGAATAGCCGCACTTCTGCTTTGGTTTTTGTCACTGAACACCCTCCATATCCCCCCTCCCCTATTCCCCTTACTTTTCCCCCATTGACCCTTACTTTTCCCAGCAGACATAGTAGCGAAACCAGGTCCCTACTCCGAGAGACTAATTCTCCAGAACTAGAGAACAGACTGCCTTCCCCCACCAGTCGTGTAGGTAAAAACCTGTAAAATTGCTGACCCTTGCATGTTCCTTTTCAGGGACAAAAATATAGATATAGATAGATGTTAGGTACCTACCCCAGTTTCCTCGAAACATTAAAGGATGCCATTGGCATTGGATTGGACGACGTCGAAGGAGTCTGCTTTTAGGAGAGTGTAGTGTATCCATATCCAGTGTTGGCGATTCAATTAAGTGATGAACCATTCATAATCAGGGCACCTTCTCCATAACACAAGGATACGAGTAAATTAAATTATGTTGGGTGAGGTGGGGGAAAGACTGTCTTTGACAATCTGCAGTCTTTTTCTGTTTCGATCCACCATTCTACACTTATTTTTAGCAATCCTCTCCTCCTGCCCCCCCCCCCCTACTCAAATTTGATCCACTTTTTGAGGAAACATTTTTTTCGACACTTGGAATAGTTTTCAGGTCTCGAGTCACTATTTAATACCTACCACTTTCAGTGACCAACAGTCGATTTTGGAGGTCTTTAGCTTTTTTTACCCATCTTAACTTTTGAAAAACTGCTCATTTCGAGCTCATCGTTTCGTTTGCCATTACGAACATTTCAAAAATTCATTTAAGTAAGTAACAGAGTTTGAATCCATTACAGTGGCTTAGTTGCATCTAAGATTCACTAAAAATCCGAAATTTCGCCCAAATGTTTGTAATATCACCACTAAAGGATAAGGGTGAACAATTTTCGAAAACAAAAAGGTAGGGCAGAGTTTTTGTTGGTCGAAAATCGTTAAAACCATCGAAAGTGGTATAATAGGACAGGGTTACTCGAGAAGAAAAGAACCTATTTCAATTGTCAAAAATTATTTTTCCCAAAAGTGGATCAAATACCCTACGAGTTCTTGGGGGTCAGTAATAGCTAAAATTTACGAACTTCGAAAATTTGCTCACACACAGTCATGTTACGTGATTGGAAGTTTTTAAATCGATTTTTGGTCATTTTTTAGCTATTTTTGACTCACAAAAGCTCAATTTCGACCCACTTTTCATTTTCAAATAGGTATTTCCCATCTTCGAACTCACCCTTTCCTGTGCTTTTACAAACATTTCGAATCTTTCACCGCGTAGCCAAGGTCATAAATAACACATAACCATAACCATACAAATGTGATTTTTCTCTGGCGTCTTGATGATATTTAAAACTATGTTGCGGTAATGACAGAGAATTTCTTGGTTAGTTTTTGTTGTACCTATTTAAAAAACAAGTCAACAAAAATAACCAAGGTCTCTGTCGTCTATCTTTTTACCTTGATATCCAAAACATAGTTTTATATTTGTTGTAAATATATTTTGTTTTTTATATACAGGGTGTCCCACCCTATTTTTCATAGGAATCTAGTTACAAAACATTTCAAACGGTAATTCCCCAGGATTTTTTATATAGATCCCAAATTGAAAATCAAAATTTCATGAAAATGTTGAAATTTTGACACCAGCTCGCTCTTTTCTTTTTTATTATGAACTTTCGAGTGCGCAAAAACGTTAAAAACCATGATTTTTGTATGCACATATTCATTTAAGTAGTACAAATATGTGATACATAATATGGGGTATGTCCTGATAGAGGATGCCTGGTTTATCAAGAATTTGCCAAAGGTCGACAAACGTGAGACATTCCATTTTTGCTTTCAGAGACATTCAGTCCAGCATAAACCAAGCTGTTCCAGTCGTTGTTCTGAGCTTGCCCTTCAGCTTCAACATGCCTCCTGTACCGGCTGTCGGAAAATTCTTGATCACCCAGGCATCGTCCTCTATCTGGGCTTATCTCCACAGCTAAGCGTGCCATGTTATGTTATTCGTTAGACGGGTCAAATTTGAGTGAAAACAACCATAAACATTCAAATAGAGGAGTTTATTGAAAACGTCTTGATGTCATAATATATTATTAACAATATAATCAGCCTTTTTTCGAAATTCAGTCTCATTCGGAATTTAAGCAACGCAAAAACTAAATTAAACATCACCACCTACTGGACTACTCAAAAACGTAGATATCAGTACTAATAAGCAAGCACACTTTTCGGTAATAAATTCCACTGAAATATAATAATCAGGAATACTGTTTCCGTCAAATCAAGAAATCACAAAATTAGGATCGGTTACAACTTGTTGGGAATAGGAGTGCCCATGGCTTCCGTTTATATTACTTTCCCATTGCTAAATGAAAGTAGGTTCCATTCTAAGAATTTTGAGACCAACCGCACTCTCCAACAACAAGTGACGTAATTCCACCCCTCCCGGATGGGTGGGACCTCCTTGCCCAGTGTGACGTCACTTGATGTCGAAACTTTGAAAGCTCGTAGAAAAATAACTGTTCATCATAGGAAATTGCGTCTCAAAACGCGCAGAATGGAACTGTTACGAGCCAGTTCGACGGAACTGCTTTGGTTACCTCGACCCAGTTTTCCCGAACTCCCCTCAGGACATCGCCCTCCGGTTTAGTCTACCGTAGCATCTTGTAGGCGATTCACTCTCCCGTTGTACCATTGTGCTAAAATGAATACTGTAATGTTCGGGATGTATATCATCCTTCTCAACCTGCACGTACCAAATCAACACCCGGAACATTACATTTGGCACAGCCGCGTGTTCACGGACTTCAATACGTTCCAGATTAGGGATTCCGTGGTTAATTATCGTGTTTTGTGTTGTGTGCTAACGCAGTTAACTTAATGGGACTACTGATTCAAAGCAACGTCGAACTTTCATCAGAGGGCATAAGTTGTGCTATCCATTTAATACAACGGACGCACCTAGTTGAAGGCCTTTAATCCGACTTCAAGCCCCCGTTCTTGCTTCTCACCACCGCCGCACTCTACAGAAATTGAAATAGGAACTTAGATGAATTGTTCAATCCCTTCCAAGCTGGCTGGTCATTTCACAAGCTGTTGAATGTTGGTTCAAGCAGTTCAACAAAAACATCCAACCGTCATAGCCTGGAACAATCGTCGTCATTGTCATCAGACATGGACACATCTCAAGTGTTACAGAAGTCAAGGACCAAGGACCACCAGACCGTTCATCCCGCCTGAAATACGAATCCTCTTCAACCCCAGGAATATTAAATTTTCCTTGCAAAGCTTGCAGTGGATGTCATGCCCTCTGTAAATGCAAAACATTCAAAGGGATGGATGTTGAAGAGAGATGGGATGTAATTCATTCTAACATCTGTGGGTGAACTGGGTGCTGTTTCGATATGCGCTCTACCGAGGTCTGCACTCTACAGTCAGCCCAACCGTGCTCTACCTTGCTCGTGCTGTGCTCTACATATGGCTTAAACTGATGATTTGAACTTAGGATCCCGTTTGTTGTTATAGCTTCGTTAATTTAGGTTTGTTTATGTAGATCATGCCCCCTCATATGGTTGTTGTTGACGTATTCTTGACTTCTGCTGGAGGTTAATCGTTCAAGGCCCGTTTTGTCCAAGTGGCAAGTCTCCTCAGTTGGCCATGATATTTCTTTCCTGTCTGTGATATTCCCATGTTGAATGTTTATTGTTATTTTTGGTGTTGATAATGTTATTGAAATAATTTTATACGACCGTAGTTATAAGTGAGGATAATGTTGGAGACTGCACCGGAAGGACGTTCGACCTACTTGTGTGTTTTCTACGAGACATCAAAGACACATATTATACAGTATAAGGTAATTTTTTTTATTCATTTCTGTTGGTTTCTGGTAGGAGTCAGGCGGTAGATCGCATGTCGAAATAGTTAGTGGTCGGTAGAGCACATACCGAAACAGTTACTTATAAGTAGAGCGCGTGCCCGATTCGGCAGAGTGCATATCGAAACAGTGACGAACTGGATGCACATAATTCAAACTTGTACTTCTCGATTTGTATGCCAGTGTCATAAAGCACACAATTTGCTGCTTCGTAACCCGTTCAACTTTGCTAAAATTCGTGAAGATGATGACGTCAAACGGGACTGTGGACTACCCCTTTCCTCTCCCCCTGTGTTCATGGATCATACATGTAACTCCAGGTGTGATGAATCTACTTTGAAGAAATTCGCCCCACCCTCGCTTCCATCTGAAGACAGATATTCTCAAAAAGCAGAGGAAGAACAAGCAACAGAGAACCTGTATTCAGCGATAAAATCCTGCGAGTATTCCAGATTCCCAGATGGTCACTTCGTAATGACTATATTCCCATTCAGCATACCTATCAACTGTTGGCTCTTAACAGCATTATGTCAGATGAAATGGAGCAAGTATGCTTGTGCATCGAACGTGGCTTCCCTTCATTAGTTGTACAAGCAAAGGATCTACGAACAATAGGATGTCTACTAATCAAAATCAAAAGTTACCTCGACTGTAATAATTTCCCGCAGACAATTCTTAGAGACGTTCCGAAATATTTCCAAGGAATCTCTAATCTGCATTTGATGTTTGCTGCCATGGGAAGCATATCCCAAGATATTCACAGCTTGCTCTCCTTCGACTGTGAATACCAGTCAATACTCTCCGATGTTTCCGAACTCTAAGATCTCTATTTTGCTGTTAACTACTTCCAGTTTGCCGTGTTATTCAGTTTAGCTTCAGTGTATTCTAGTTCACATCTAGGCTGAATTTCATATATACACCTGAGGAGAGGTGCTCCTCATAGGGGGAGGTGATGTTTTGGTCAGCTCGACCCAGTTTTCCCGAACTTCCCTCAGGACGTCGCCCACCGGTTCAGTCTGCTGTAGCATCTTGTAGGTGATTCACTCTCCCGCTTTACCATTGTGTTATTCACCTAATAACCCAATAAAATTAATACTGTAATGTTCTATGTGCGGGATGTATCAGTATCATCCTCAACCTGCACGTACCAAATCAAAGCCCGGAACACTACACAACCTACTTTCATTTAAAAATACAAACAGAAGTCCTCATTAAATTACCTATGCGTCAACTGAACGCCAAAATAGCAAATTACATCGACATACAAAAAAGTTATGATGCCTAGATCCTTTTTACTAAAACAATTGTTTAAACGTGTTTTAGAAAGTTACAGTCTAACTGCAGCAACTTGTTGAATCAAAATATTGTAGATAACTGAAACTTCACGATCTGCTAAGTTGATCGTAGCGTGGAGTAATCGAATTTTACATTTTTCTGATTAAAAAATACCTGTTCGTTTGTCATACTGTCATTGTTAATGTACAATAGCTACCTACTTAGTACAATGAATAAATGGGGAATTTTTGTTAATTAAAAAAAAAAACACTATTCAGAACTCTTCGAAAAATTGCAGTTTGAAGCCTGTTTTCAAAAATGAGCGTTATTTTTTTAATAAGAGTGATTAAAAGTAAAAATGACGAATGAGGTCTATTGGCATCTGGTTGGCTGTTGCCCCAAGGAGGCTGAGCAAAGCTTCGGAGGCAAAGGTTCTCAATGCTGCCAACAACCCAACATTAGAGATGGTAAACCGTCGTGGGAACCTTCAAGAACCTTTGCCGTGACCTTCCCCTCGGTTTGATTTTGAGGATGTGTTTTTTAAATGTACATTCATAAATTTGCTGTTCATTGTTTAAGTGCTGCACTAGTGCTCTAAGCGGGATTTGAGTTGAACTACTCGGCAATTTACATGACACCTAATTTCTAGTGGGAACTCAGCAATTCAAATTTCAGACTTGTTTCTGCCTAGACTTTCCAAAAAACATCTCATTATGTGGTCAAACAGAGCTTGGCTAAAAAAAGGAGAATTTAGTAACCCACGAAAATTGTATTTAATTACATTCTGAGAAGTGACAGTGCTTGCAAGGGACCAGAAGCTTTCAGTGCTTTGGAGCTCAAACTCGACCGCTGGGGGATTTCGTTGAGCACTGACAGGTGTACATCTTGGTTCCTCATTAATTTCAAGTCCTAACATCTCTTGCTCGTTAATTCTCAGTCCAGGAAAGTTTACTGGTTGACCAACAGGGTAGCAGTCGTAATTCAACTTCACAGGAGGGAATAGCTACCTACTTGCCCGTGCTTCTGCTGCTATTTGAAGATTGTGGGAGCGTGCTGGCTTCCTCATCAGTTGGCTTCCTTTAACAACCCACTTTTTCTTCAATCAAAATCTCTGAGAATTCTTCAAATCTTCTTGATGGTTTCCTTCAGCGCTATTTCCTTTTTCTTTTAGATATTCGCGAGTTCCCAAGTTCAGCTGCTTCGACGATGGGGATAGCACTTTTTAATACTCCACTCAAGATTTCTGCACCACTGATCGTATTAATGTTCCTTAAAAGCGAAAAAAACACTTCCCGTATATTGTGTTTTTTATTTTCCAAGTTGCATGTGATAGAATAACTGTTGTCGCGACAAGAGCTGGTCAAAACTGCAGTCTGTGGGCTCTGTTCGTCATCAACGACGGAGACTTTCTCCGTTATATGGTCGACAATTGTATTACGTGGGACTGAGGCAACAGCTTCCTGACTGTCACCACTGATAGAGATTTTCTCCAGTTCATGGTCGACCATTTTAGCAGCTGCTTGATCGGAAAGTTCCTCATGCGTTGTGCCTGGTGGAAGTCCAGGCTCAACAGAATGGCCACAATGGGTTTTGCAAAAGTTAACAGCCACAGATCCGTTAAGGCAAAAAGTAGCTGTTATTCGTGATAAACAGTGAGACCCACTTTTCCTTGAGCCCTCGCGTTTCAAGCGTCTCTTTCTGCAACCCTCTAAAACTCGAAACCGTGGCTGACCCGAGCGGCTGCACGCGTAATATACCACAGTTTTTCCGGAGCCTTTACTGCTGGTTGAACGTATGTACTTGGCTCTGTTATCTGTCTCAACAGACAGCCTCCACTCGTTGAAGTCATCAACACTGGCGAAAGACAACTTTTCATGAGTCACCTGGACGCCATGCTTGGTACGAACATGGGATTCAAGTTCCAGATTAGTGCTGAATCGTTCATCGCACATACCACAAAGCATCTTCGGATTCGGCGTTGACTCTTTGTGAAATCGTCTGATGTGCCTCTGCAGACTGTTGACATCTTGCAAAATAGCATCGCACACGACACACTTCATCGCCAGCTCTTGTTTCTTATCACTTACGAATAAACCAGTTTTTACTAACAAAAATTAAAAAAAGAAAGAATGAGAACAGGAACACACGGAAAACTTGAAGAATACTAGAGAAACGCTCGATAACAACAAACAACTGCACGACCAAAGAAGTCAATAAATAACCGATTGCCAGATATCAGATAACGAACGCCCATGAATGATGGGCTCTTCTTCTGCTGCCGTCTAATTCTCTGGTAGTCATTGGGCTGAGGGCTAAACCCCTTGTGGAGTGGAGGAAGTGCCTCACTGGTGGTAACGTCGTTGGTTTTACCTACATCTCCGCCGCACTGGGTAGGGATGTCCGATACTTCAAAAGTATCGATACATTCAAAAGTATCGATACTTTTTCAAAAATGGGTGGAAATGTCCTTACTAAATAGAGGACAGCTGGTTCTCACTGAGAGCTGGATGTGGTGGTACATCAACTTACTTTAATTTGTTGAAGTGGTTGGTCTCCCAGCAATCTAGTTAGAGGTGCTGTCAACAGTACCCACACGTCCTAGGTGTTGAAACTGATAAAATGTGAGGGATAAAAAGAAGTATCAGCTCCGATACTGGGGAAAAGTATTGATACTACGATATATATATCAGGGGGGAAAGTATCGATATGTATCGATACTTTTTCAAAAAGTATCGATACTTTTGGGACATCCCTAGCACTGGGCTCGAAGTGTATGAGGAAGCTGCTGGTGCTGCAGGTGGATATAATAATTAAGATAGACTGATAGACCACAGAACAAAAAAAAACCACAGTCATGCAGCATGGCTATAAGAGCGAATTTTCGAAGTTTTCGGCATCTTCCTCCTCCGCCTAAAATTTTCTGAAAATTAATTTTCGGCCAATGTTTTCCCAACTTGATACCATACAAAATTAAAACAGGAGTAGTTTTACGCAAAGTAAAATTTGGGGTGGAAGGAGGGGGAGGGGGAAATCAAAAATGTTTTGAATACCAGAAGAGTAGGTATTGGGTACCTACGTAACAAATTTTTTGTTCCATTTTTTGCCGAGTAACACCTCGGTTTGTAGATTTTCCAACGCTGAACACGATGGTGAAGTCAGAATTGCGATATCCCATTCCGTTATCAGATTAGAGCAGACGAACCAGGAAGAACATCTCAAGAAATAACCACGTTCCTTCATCTTCAAAGTGCTCCAGTTTGAGAATGGAATGAGATATCGCAATTCTGATTTCACCATCGTGTTCAGCGTACAAAAACCTTTAAAATGAGGTGTCACTTGTCAGACTTTTTCATTTTGGGAATTTATGGGTAATTTTCCCCCCCTAAAACTCCCCCTTAGGGTGACCCGATTCTGCCCATCTTCGAACTTAGCCTGTCGATTGCCAAGACAGATTTTTCGTGCAAATTTGAACTTTTTATCTCAATTCTTTCGAGAGTTATCGTCTGGAATGACACATACATATATAAATATATAAATATATAAATATATATATATATATACATATAATTTTTGGTGTCTTTCGGCAGGGAATTCAGGATGGTCTGAAACGGATTTTGGTATAAAAATCTTTCGGAAATTCGAGTTTTAAAAATTTTGGACCGAGAACAATAGCTTCCTTTTCTTCGAAAATTCGCTAAAAGACCGCCATCATTGACCCGACAGTCTGGTTTGAAACAGATTTCCCTCAGCCTGAAAGAGTAGATCAGGAAAAGAAGGTCACGATATACATACCAGCCCGAAGAGTAATACAAGGGAAGTACCAGCTTCTATAGTGTGTTCAATTTAGCGTGAGAGCACATACAAACAAACGACAATGAAATCGAGCCCGCATATCACCCATGTGATGCGGGGTTGCCTACCATAGACCATACTGATTGTAGGTTAGCATGTGATGTGACATATATTATAATGTTACATGCTATGTAACATGAGATATAACATGTAAGGGCCATGAATCCACACTAATGCTCGTAAATTATATTTAAAATTTAAAAAAATTGCTATGGTGTAAATTTTGTGTCCAGCATTAATCCACCTTTCGTCCAAATAGTAAATTTGTCTGTTTTCATTTCTAAACTTTCGAATCGTCTCAAATAACCCTTCTCCACAAAACAAGCTCCTCCCTTTCAAGCAGCACTGAATCCCTTCCACGCCTGACAAACTAAAATTGCAGTTCGTCGACAACATGTTAAAAGTGGTTCTTTTAAAAGTGGGGAGGGGACCGCCCGTGCTAATGTCAAACAACATTAAATTTATTCTATATTAGGGAGTTCATTCCGAAGAACTGAATTTTTTGATATTTTGCCTCTCGTTCTAAAGACTCGACCGAATCAGTTATTTTTGGGGTGGGCTCTGGTCTTCTTTGGTGAATAAAAACAGCCGTTTTCTCATAGGCCCCTAGATGCAAAACCGGACTTATGCAAAAAACCAATTTTTTCAGGAGACACAAAAAACTGTTTTCAGGAGAGTCACTATATTTCTGTAAGTTCTAATAATTTCTCATGATTGCAAATAGTTACAGCATTAATTAGCCAAAATTTCAAAATTTTAAATTCATTCAGTCAATAGTTATAGCTTATTGAAATTTGCAAAAGTCCGATTTTGAAACTAAAATTGTATTAGGTAGTCCGTTTTGGAACCTCATTCAATTTTAAATGCATTTTTGAAATGACTAAGGATGGAATAAAAACGTAAGCCAAGCTACCCAATCTCAAAAAACCTTTATTTAAAAATAATTTGAGTAATCAAAATTAAAATTTCAGTGAAAACACGATAAACTTTTAGTAAAAAAAAAAACATTGTTAAATTTTTAAAAACAGCTGTTTTTATCTTCAACTCTCACGTCAAGACGCGTTTCATAATTTTTTTTTAGTAAAACAGAGCATCAAAATTTCACTTTTTCTACAAGCTCTCATTGGTTTCTCGGTAACGAAAAATTCTTGGTAACGACAAAAAATAATCATGTAAAAACTATTGCGACTTTCACACTTCTTCAGGCTCATCAGGTGTGTCAAGACAGTCAGGCTGTTCTTCAGCAGCATCTGGGTTGGAACGGAGGTCTCGATAGAAATTCAAGGTTTCATTCTCCATCCATTGGTCCCCGAAACGTTTTACGAGCAAATTATGAATATCTCTTATTTTCGCTGGTGTTATAGGGTTGCCTTGGATTATCTTGTCGGGTCTGATATTTTAAGATTTTTTTCCCAGCGTTGAAAACGTTTTTAAACGCACCTGTTTCTGCGTTGTAGTTTGGCTCTCCCTTAATCAAAATGCTCTGTCCCGATTTCTTAATAAAAAATCTCTTGGTTGGGTTAAACCTGAAGTGCCATTGTTGGACGTTTTTCACTGCCAGTTTGCTTTCATTTTTCCAGTCAAAATTTGGACAGTCTGGAGTCCCCAAGTGCTCAATGGTCCCATGATTTTTGAATACCTCCACGTACTCATCTGGGCTGACAATTACCTCCAACTTCTTCAACTCCCGCTCAATGTTTCCGAACACCTGGTCGGGGGGAAGGAAAGAATGTCCAACCATAGGAAACAGAATCTCTATCAGCTCAAGCTGAGGGGGAGCGTACCTACCGAACCAAAAAAACATCATCATGATTGAGTTCTTATTTTGTCCACCACAACCGTCAGCCACGAGCCGTAAGATTTTGACACCATCAAAATTAGTGTTCCTTAGCCGATGGAAAATGGCGGAAGCAATCTCGTTTGCTCCTTTCGAAAACATTGTCTCATTCCATACGTAGATGAACACATTTTCTGACATGAGGGACGCCTTGGAATCACCACACACAATGTTGAAATTGTACGTAGAAATTTTTCGGCTATAGTAGGCCGCTTGGTCAGGTATCTTCGGCAGCATCTGATTTTTTTGGCAGTCAAAGGTCATCGTGAGCATCCCATTTTTTCTCTCTTTCAATTTAGTGTAAAACGCCTTAGCTTTGGCTTTGTGTAGCCTCAATTGCATTTGCAGGTGGTTTTTTCTCTCAACATCCCCTTCAGTTTTTAATTTTTTGGCGAATTGGGTGCAAGTTGAACACGTGTCGGTGCGAGGGGAGCCAAATCGGAGATTGTACCCGGTTACAAAAATGTTGCGAAAATAGCACTCGTTAACCAATAAATCCGCATCATCACATTGATCTTGGTACATTTTCCACATTTTTCCGATTGACAGGTCACTTGGCAGATACTTCCTAACGATAGTCTGACTTCTGCAGTAATGGCTTTCGATGCAGTAGAAGCTCTCAATGAAAGCTTTGACAGCAATCCGCCGGTTAGTGTTCATTTGGGAACGCCTGTCGCCCCCACGAGTCTCGGATGGCATTGTGCCCTGGCTCAGGTGCCTCTTAACTACGCCAAGAATGCGGTTTACCAAGGTCAAGAATTTTAAGGAAAATCGTTTTACATACCTGCAGGGTGCCCTCTCGAGTTGGTACGAAAAATGAAGTTAACAAGTCTATGGGTTCACAGTGGTCCCCAATTCGTCGCTTGGGGACGGCACTCTTGGTGTACTTGAGGATGAACGAATCTTGATCGAGTTCAGTTTGGTGCGAATAAAACTTAGCACGAAATGAGGCAGCATCGGTTAAACTAAGGTTATTGCACTCAAAAGTTTTCTTGTGATTGCATCGAGGTAAAACTGGCAAATTCGGCTGTAGAGCACTGTAACGCATTCTCTCCTCCTGATTCCTCTTCCATTGTTCGACGTTGCGTTTCCTCTTTCTCGCAAGCTGGGGATCCACGGGAGAAGGATGAACCTCCATACCTAATCACTTTCCAAACACAATCACGATCGGGAACGGGAAGACAATGAAAATCTCGACGGAAGGAACATAGGAAGTGGATCATTCACTGAACGTGGACACTGGACTGTAAACAAAAACGCTGCAAAGTCCTTGTCACATGGGGTTTATTATTCTACAGAAATGTTGGCTGTACATTTATTGTTTGTTTCATGTGAAATAATTGAAATAGCTATTTCTGATGGTTTCCACCAATTTTGGCCCCCAAAACACAAATTAGGTAGGTACGATCTTTTTTTTTTCAAATTATCTTTGATCATTGGTAGTGCCATCATTTAATCGTCTTGATCCACGTGTTGACACTTTTTCTAGTGTTATTCTACAAATTGATGGTGATTTCGCAGGTATTTGACTCATAAAAAATCAATTTTGGGAGCTGAACATCTGGTACAACCTCAATTTTCCACTCCTTGGCCAAAATCGACTTCATATTCGATCTTCTCGTCCCCAAAAACATGGAAAACGATACCTCAAAAGCTCATGTTACCAAAATGTTGCTAAAACGCAAAAAGTACCTATTTTTACACACATTTTCACTCATAACACCCCTGGGTATATTCCGATCGGGCTGAAAAGTTTGGGGACACAACTAGGGCCCAAATGGAGCATGTGTGCGAAAGAACGACTTTTTTACATCGAAAATGAAGCCTGTACACGTGATACGGCGGACGGCGGACGGACATTGCATTTTTTGAATCTACACACCTTGAAACGGAAAAGAAAAAAGTTTGAGGGGGTGTTATAAAAATAATTTTTTGCTGAGCGATTACATAGGTGTATTATTCACAGAATAATAAACCAAAACAAGCAAGGACAACCCCAGCAGGTGCCTCACACGCATTCCGAGAGAACGGGGAGCTCCTAGCGGGAAAACTCGCAACTTGCATAAGGCTGGTTTTGAAACTGAGGCTCACCTTCTGGATCGATTTCAAGGCGGAAGGAAGCCGTTTTTGAAACTAAAATTGTGCAGGCTAATGCGCCCTATGGTTTTCTGTTGAATAAGATAGAAAAACGAAAATCGATTTTTTTGCATAAGTCCGGTTTTGCATCTAGGGGCCTCCCGGGTATGTTCTTTTAGCACCCAGTAAATTGAGGCCGCTTATACAACTGGCGTGGCATCCACCATCTGCAGGACATTATCAGAATGGTCGGTCGCGATAAATTTCACGCATATGCTTGCACACGTTTATTACAGTGATATTCGTTTTCAGTGATATAGTTGTCACCTTACATAATTATCTTCGGTGGAGAAATACCTACCCAGCTGGCTGTGTCGGTTTCCGACCTTGATGTCACAATAACATTTTGCTTTCAAAAATGAAGAACACTGAATGAAAATAAAACTGATGAATTGCAACTATGGAAATTGAAACCGAAGCCAATATCTCGCCCATGAAGCATTTTTGGTAATTAAAGTCAAAGGTCCCCATAAGTAAATATGCATAGTGCCCCATAAGGTATGGATATACTAACCCGCAACACCATGGTGCTTTGATGGTTTCGCATTCTGTTTACATGCGCTCGCTCTAAATTGAATGTACTATAGACAAAGATTTGTTGAATTGCTGATGGGCTCGAGAGGAATCATACCCACTTTTTTTTCTTCTTTTTTCACACATGAAAATTTTAATTGAATCTTAAATTGGGGAAAGACGACAAGACGACAGGGGTCGCAGAGATGGTGCGTGGACATGGTTTTTTCCTCTTCTTCCACTGGGCGTTCAGAGGGTTTACCCCCGCTCCATCCTCCAGGCCCAGACACCGCATGTATGTACGTGATCCTCTCAATGGAAGGGAAACTGCCCGTATTGTAGAGAACTGTGTCCTCACCGTGACCCCCCAGAGTTTGTGAATAGGGTTTTCCACCACTTTGTCGATAGAGTGAGGGCCATTCGGTTCTGTTATACCCACCTTCCTTCGAGAGTTCTGTTTGAGGTTTAAAATCCAAAAATTCCTGTTTTCCAAACCAATTGAAACTACCTGTGGTCACACATAATGGGGAATTTTCGTCAAAATTTTTTTTGAAAAAAAATTATTCAGAACTCTAGAAAAAAATTGTAATTTGAAGACCGTTTTCAAGATTGTGTGTTTTTTTAAAAATGAGGGTGATTAAAAGTAAAAATGCTGAAAAAAATGACGTATCAGGTCTACTGGCATCCGATTGGCTGTTGGACCAAGGAGGTGGAACGAAGCTAAGGAAGGTGAAGGTTCTCACTGTTGCCAGCAACCCAACATCAGTAATGGCAAACCTTTGTGGCAACTTTTAAGGACCTTGGCTATTACCTTTCCCTCAGTCTGTGGACACACATAACAATCACATTCTACCACACACAGACACTAGTCATATACCCTGGCAGTTGTTTACTTACCTTGAAACGGCACTCTACATTAAAAATCCTGTCAAAAATAATTGCAGATGATCGAGAGACGATCTTGGAGAGGTTATTTTGCACGTCTTTAATACCAATAGTTTTTATCCCCAGTTTTTGACGGTTGGGGAGGTTCGTATTACCATTCGATTCAGCATGAAAAATTGCATAGAAAACGTCACATGATGCATAGAAACTCCTCAAGTGATGGTCAGGTTGGGTCGCCATGTAGGTACCTACCCTAAAACACTGCATTTCCTCGAACGCGTGTTTTCCCCCTTCATTCAGATGTGACTCCCCCTAATGGAGAATTTTCGTCCAAAAATTAATTTTTAAAAAAACAAGAACTTTTGGAAAAGTGGTAGTTTGAAGCCTGTTTTCAAAAATAAGCGGTATTTTTGAATGAGGGTGACTGAAAGTACAAATACGGCAAGAAATTACTATCAGGTCTCTCTCTATACATCTGATCTGCTGTTGGTCCAAGCAGGCGAAGCAGAGCTTCAAAGGCACGATGCTGCCAACGACCCAGCATTAGAAATTAATGGCAACCTTCAAGAACCTTTGTGGTGACCTTTTGTGAACCGCCTCTCGAAGTATGTTCGGACAAGTAGTATGTTCTGAATCAGTTCGGAGTTCGGAAAATGAGCGTGGTCAGTTACAAACTGTTTGGAACTGCTTGTCCGACCATACCTTCAGTTACCAGAATCACTAGTCTGATATACAGACGGGTCTGTGATGGGGGGTAGGGCTGGGCTCGGGGTACGTGGGCCAAACTTTAGTTTGGCCAAGCCCCTTGGCAGCGCAGCCACTATCTACCAAGCAGAAACCCATGCCATACAAATTTGTGCACAAGAGGTTGCCAGGAAAAGACTCAAAGGCGCAGGGATCTACATCCTCTCTGACAGGGACAGCCAGGCAGCCTTAAAGGCCATTTCTTCCTTTTCCATAACATCTTAGCTGACCTGGAGTTGGCTGCTCATGGCAACAAACTTACGCGGCTATGGGTGCCCAGTCATGAGGGAACCAAGGGTAACGAGACCACCGATCGCCTTGCTAAAAAGGCATCGGAGTCTATCCCATACGGTCCCGAACCGCAGCTCGGGATCACCAGGAGCTTTATCGCTCTACAATTTAAAAAACGGGAAGACAAACAAAGGGCCGCTTATTGGAGCAACACCCCTGGGTTGCGGCAATCAAAGCGGCTGATAAGCTTTTCCAAAAAGCAGGCGCAAGCCCTCCTATCAATGAGGCGCAAAGACCTCCGTACCATAGTCAGTCTCCTCACTGACCACTGCCCCCTAAGGTACCACCTTAAAAACATCGGCAAAGCCAGGACTGATGTCTGCCGCCTCTGTACTGAGGTAGTTGAAACAGCAGAGCACATCCTATGTGAATGTCCTGCTATAGCATCAACACGAATCCGGCACTTCGGGAAGGGGTTCATTAATGCCACTGATGCTGCCAGAGAATCACCCGTAAGCCTCCTCTTGGCAATTTACCTGATATAATTTATAGTGGGAGATCAGAAATTCAATGTTTACACTCGTTTTCTGTCTAGACTTGATGTCAAACACCCCATCGTGGTCAGTAAGTGTTAATTTCTGTTATTAGACAGAATTTGGCAAAAAAAATTAGAATTTCTAACCCAGGAAAATTGCCCATTAGGTAGTGCAGTAAAATTAAGAATAACCACACTGTTGAAAAACTGAGATTCTGAGGAAGTTTTTTGGGACGTAGAGCTTGTTGAGAAAATAGTAGTAATCTTCAAAATTTGAGTAAGTTTTCTCAAACTTTCTATCCACAATAGCATCACCACTAACGATCATGTCAAATTCCTAAACAAAGAAAGGACCGCCAAATTAATAGCTGAACACCATTCACAATCTGCTCATCGAGGTCACTGGACCAAAAGCAGTGTGCCAAACCCCCTCAGTCCCCCATGGTACTCAGGAAATACAGGCTCTCCCCTATTTTACTCCACTATCAATCGGATACTGCTGGGCCATGGTAATACCCCCTTCTTCAAATTCTTAATAATACGCCTCTTAGATTCCCCATATTTCCCGGACTGCTTAAACACTAACGAATCTGCTGATCTTGACCATATACTAACTTATAGTCTGGCAGATTTTTCTTTGTGCATGGGTGAAAGTGGGCTTCAGCCCTCAACCGTCCCTCCCCTTACCTGTGGGGACCCACGGCCGCCAAGTGTAGGGAAAATTCCCTACCGCATTATCGTGAAAAAAGTGTAGTGCGAGGATTCACCTCCAACTTTGACAAATTATGAACGGCAACTCTTTCATTCGTTAAAAATTTTGAAAACTGGCTCAAAACCACAAATATTTTTCAAGTTTTTATGTTTCATGTGCTATTTTAAATTTTAAATACGAGAGTTTAAATACGAATCTATGCATAAATTGATTGTTCTCATTATAATAATTGGTCAGGTGAACAAGTCATGCAAATTTTCAACAAAATTTCGCAATTTCCAATTCTTTCTAAATTTAATGCACGCTACATTTGACCCTAAAAATCGACCAAATCTAATGTGTTCAAAAGTTTATGAAATGTTGGACAAATCTCGAATTCAAAAAAGTAGATCAACAACAATATAACGGCAATCGCGTTTATAACAAACAGTTAAAAGAGAGTCCGAAAACAAGCCAAGATCAAAGCACTATAGGGCAATCGCGTTTATGACAAACGGTTGAGAAATGAAAGGCACACTTAAGGTTCTCGCACACTATGCGGGAACAGGACAGTAAACGCCGCGGAATGCCGGCCGGCTGCCGCTGTCCCGTTCTGCGCCTATACCCACACCAGGCAGGACCTTCCTCAGCTCTTTCCCCCACCGCTCGCCATACTCCCCTCGTTTCAAGATCTCCTGTTCTCAAACAACATTTTTCTCCCATTTGCTTCTTAGAGTGAGAGTATGTAATAACTACAGGAATTTGGTTGAAAAACAACGTAGTTTTACACCGCTAAAAACGAGAACTTTATTTGTATGAGCTATGAGCACAACAGGTAGTAGAGAAGTTAACCCTTCTCTCACCAGAGGCCCTAGCAGGGCATTTCACGGAGAAGGTATTTTGCATCTCTCAACACCTCCCCATAATCTACTATCTTATCACAATACAACTGATAAGTGATATAAACATTGAAGCGCCAGACATAATTTCGTCAGAATTTATGTCACAACAAAAATAAATGGGAATCCTACGAATGAAATGAAGTCATTTACACGGCAATACATTAATCAAATGCCTCATTACTTCAAACTTCGTTGGTTCGAGACCCTTCGTAAATACGTCGGCCTTTTGACAGTGCGTCGAAACGTATTCAATGAGTACCTTCTTCTTAGCCATAAGATCACGAATAAAGTGGTACTTAACGTCCATATGTTTATTTATTTATTTGCAAAGTACATAGGAACAGGGTTCCCTCATAGTGTACAATATAAATTAAATTACATTATTTTAATACAATTTTACAATGAAACGTTTAATAATTTTAGAAGAAAGTAAAACAATTAATGTTAATTTTAAATGAAAATAGTTTTAA
This sequence comes from Leptopterna dolabrata, assembly GCA_954871275.1. Lineage (NCBI taxonomy): Eukaryota > Metazoa > Arthropoda > Insecta > Hemiptera > Miridae > Leptopterna > Leptopterna dolabrata. The sequence goes on along the minus strand of OX940974.1, from coordinate 6,323,989 downwards.
TTACATAACTACCTATAACTCTAGGATTGGTCCAGGAAAGATGGGAAGGAAAGAAAATGAAAGTAAAAAGAAGTGAAAGGGAAATAAAGAGGAAGTGTTTAGGAATGTAGCTGATCTTCAAGGTGGTCTGTGGCCGCCGTCATGAAGGACTCGAGGGAGGCAAGCGCCCTCACCACCAGTGGGAGGGAGTTCCACAGTTTCCCCCCCGCCACGCGAAAGGAGATCTTAAACTTCACACACGTAGATCTCACTAGCCGAACTGTGCACAGTCGTTCAGATGGCCCAAACTCGAAGTAGGAAGAAAGATAAGCTGGGGCGAATGGTGCAACTGTATGAAGGATTTTGTGTATCAGCTTTAAACAACGTACTTTGAGTATTGTAATTATATTGTGTCCTAGTAATTTAGGAGAGTACTAGCTGTTGTGCCCGTCGCTGACGGGTAGAACTCGGGGTGGGTCCATTTGACTTTGTTACCCACCCCTATTCATCAGATCCGGGAGTGAATCCCCCTATGTCCTTCCCCGGTCACTGAAACATCTAAATACGCGAGATGGGTTCGATCCATTGAGCCGTTTTCGAGAATTTAATTTTTTTATGTTTCGGATTCCCTATAAACCCCCACCCCTATTCATCAGATCCGGGAGTGAATCCCCCCTATGTCCTTCCCAGATCACTGAAACATCTAAATACGCGAGATGGGTTCGATCCATTGAGCCGTTTTTGAGAATTTAATTTTTTTATGTTTCGGATTCCCTATAAACCCCCACCCCTATTCATCATATCCGGGAGTGAATCCCCCTATGTCCTTCCCCGGTCACTGAAACATCTAAATACGCGAGATGGGTTCGATCCATTGAGCTGTTTTCGAGAATTTAATTTTTTTATGTTTCGGCTTCCCTATAAACCCCCATCCCTATCCATCGGATCCGAAAGTAAACCCCCCTATGTCCTTCCCTGGTCATAGAAACATTCAAATACCCGAGATGGGTTCGATCCATTGAGCCGTTTTGGTGTGATTGAAACACAAACAGACAGACACCACGAAAATCATCTGTATGATATATGACCCCTTGGTTTCAAATCACTTTGTTTGTTTCACAATCACAATGTTTCAATCGCTTATGCTCCCACTTATCTCCAAGGGCATAAATACAAGGTTGGTTATCTTCGTAGATCACAGGGGCTTCCACGAATGGTATGAATTCCTCCACAACCTGAATGAGCCACAAACATTCCGCACAGGAAGTGGGGAGCGCAACGAATTCGGCCTCGGTAGACGAAATTGCTACACAGCTCTGTTTCTTCGTACACCATGAAACGGGTGCACCAAATACTTACTTTAAAAAAATATCCAGAAATCGATTTTCGATAAGATTGTCCAGCCCAGTCGGAATCGGCGAATCCCTTGAGAGGCACGCCATCCGTTTTACAGAAAAACAGACCAAACCTTAGGGTACGTTTCAAATAGCGTAGAATTCGTTTCAAACCTTTCCAGTGTTCTTCAGTAGCGCAATTTTGATACTGACTAAACCCATTTACAGCTGCTGCGATGTCTGGTCGAGTATTCATCACGAGGTAGGACAGACAGCCAATCAATTCACGATAGGGTTTCTTCCCATCAATTCTAGGCGAATTTTCATGGAAACTCAATCTTGACTCCAATGGGGTCCTAACTGGTTTGCAATCCTCCATATGAAAACGTTTTAAGATGTTCTTAGTGTATTCAAATTGACCAAGGAACATCCCATCGTCAGTTCAATGGCAATCCCAAGGAAACATTCGGCACTGTTCAGGTCTTTCATGACAAAATTTTTCGAAAGAGCCTCCTTCAACTTGTTGATTTCTGACATGTCATTTCCTGCCAGCAAAATATCATCGACGAAGATTAACACGTAGATTCTGACATCTTTTCTTGACAAAACGTACAGACACTTATCATGCGAGGATGGTTTCAAACCATACCTTTTCAAGAAAGAATCTATCTTCGAATTCCATGCTGTTGGGGCCTATCTTAAACCATAAAGTGCTTTGTTAAGCCTGCACACAAGGTTGTCTTCTTTGACATAGCCTTGAGGCTGCACCATATAGATTTCTTCATTGCATTCCCCATGCAAAAATTCATTTTTCACGTCCAAATGCACTGCTTCAATATTTTGTTTGTTTATTACAGCTAACAGGACTCTAACTGTAGTGACAACAGGCGCATAGGTTTCAAAAAAATCAAACCCTCTTCGCTGGGCACAACCCTTCACAACAAGGCGAGCCTTGTATCGTGAAGCCTTGTTTCCTGATCTTTCTCTTTACTTTAAATACCCATTTGCAAGTTATAGGACGCTTTCCTTTAGGTAAAGGAACTAAAGACCACGTCTGGTTATTCAAAAGAGAGTTCATTTCCTCTTCACAGGCTTGATACCACATATCTCGGTCGGGTGTATTCTTGATGTCATCAAAATCTGTTGGCAGATCCTCAACAAATGCCTCAGCACTCATAGTAAGTGCGACATAATCATTCAGATACACAGGCTTATGTCTTACTCGGTAACTGCTCCTTACAGATTCTGTTTCACTGACGTCTTCTTCATCACCACTCTCACTACTCGTAGTTTCCAGGTCAATAGTCGGAATCGCAGGTTGTTCTTCAGAATCAAGGTAGACTGAATCTGACGTCTCATTCACTCTTCCACTAGAACCAACAGCACTAGTTCCTGTAGTATCAGAATCTCCAACACTGTCCTGAATCATAGCTTCAATTTCTTGGTCTGGATCTGGGTATTCCTCTTCCAAATCAATTGTGTAGATGGGATCTGTTGGTCGACTGAAAACATCCTTGGCCATGCATTTTTCATTGAAGACCACATCCCTCCCCATGATTATACATCGCTCTTCATCTAACCACAGAAGATACCCATTTGTGGTATAGCCAACCATATAACATTTCTTCGTCCTAGATTCGAATTTTTCCTTCAGAAGTTCTTTAGGCATCTTGAAGTACGCCAAACATACAAACATCAGGTTTCGATCCATACCAAAGCTCAACAGGTACTACGCTGTCCAATGCTGCAGTTGGCATTCTGTTGATCAGGAAGACAGCTGCTTTCACAGCTTCTGACCAAAGTTGCTTGTCCAAGCCGGACTCAATTAGCATGCTGCGCGCTTTTTCAGATATAGTTCGCCCCATCCTCTCAGATACACCATTATTTTCTGGAGTGTAGCGAATATTAACTTCCATCTGAAGCTCCAGAAAAAAACGTTTCACGCCATTAGTTATATATTCTGTACCACCATCACACCGAAATCTGCTGATTTTCTTACCAAAATGTGCAGTAACATAAGCGTTATACTGCTTCAGACATTCAAAAACTTCCGATTTTCGTTCTATCACAAAACACACACAAAAATGTGTGTAATCATCTGTCAGTGTAAGCACATACCTTTTATTGTCATACGATACAGGACTTATAGGACCAAACACATCACTGTGCACGAGCTGGAGAGGGAGAGTAGCTCTTTCCCTTGTCCTTGAATGGGGTAGTTTCGTCTGTTTACCAGCTATACAGTACTCACAGGGTTGTACCAGACACTGTACTTCGGGCATACCTGTGACCAACCCAGGTAGCCTTTTCATGTAGTCCAAACCAACGTGACCATACCTACGATGCCACAATTCTGTTTTCTCAGATATACACATATACCAATGCAGTGTCAACTTCCACACAAAATTCAAGTTCATACAGTTTTGCAGTACGAGTAGCAACTGCCAAAACAAAATCGTCTTTCATGATCGTAGCATGTCTGTTCTCAAAAACTATCTTCAGTCCTTTCGACTCTAGCTTAGGAACTGACAATAAATTTGCTTCCAAGTTGTCAATGATCAATATGTTCGTAATGGTAATTGTACGGTACCTACTCACCATTCACTAATGATCTTACTGACTGATCACCTTCTTCGAAGGTTGTCAAAACATGCCCTGCCTTGGCAACACGAAAGTTCACAGGTGAACTCAACTGCCTGACATTTTTCATACCAGCTTTCGAACCTGACAAGTGTTCAGAAGCACCTGAGTCGAGGTACCACCTCATTCTATTCAGAGAAGAGTCAGGTTGGGTCATAAGCAAAATTCTATGTCTTCCTTAGTATTATCAGCCAAATGGGCAGACTCATCATGCTGGGGAGTCTTATTTTTCTTATTAGGACAGGCCTTACTAAAATGCCCTACAGCCTTACAGTTGTAGCATTTGAATTTCTTTTTACTACTACCCACCTTTTTCTTCGACCCTGTAGCAGAAAAAGCAGCCTCTGAAACTGGAGTATTTGAAAGTTCGTCTTTATGCTTCGCTTCTTCTTCAAACAGTCGCTTCTTTACAAACGCGAGAGTTAGGGTATCCGCTGACAGAGTTTCTAATGCCGTGACAACAACATCGTATTTCGACGGAGACGGCAATGTCAACAATAGATGACTGACAATACTTGCGTCATCCAACGTTGCTCCGGCGTTCTTGAGATCGCGAATAAATCCGTCGAATTTCAAGAAATGGCGTTGTAAACTTTCAGCCAGATCAAGCTTCATAGTCAAAAGCTTCCTTCTCATTGAAAGTTGCGTAGCAATGCCAACCTTGAAGAACGTTTCCTTCAACGAATTCCACATTTCGTATGGCGTTGAACGTCCCTTGACATATTCCAGATGGCTATCAGCAATCCTCTGAACGATCAAAGATGAGCACTTCAGTTGTTTCTTTTCAACTTCGAGATCTTTCTTTGGAGTTACACCACTCTTGTCAACTTCAGACGGTTCAACTGGGCAAGTCAAAACGCTTTCCCATAAGCCTTTTTCCCTCAGCAAAACTTCCATTCGATACGCCCAATTATCGTAATTCCTCCCGTCAAACAGAGGAATCTTATATTTCTCTTCCTCAGACATGATAAACACGCAATAATTTCAGGACAAAATCAAAATGTTCCAGTACAGAGGGAAAAGCACCGTCACCTACCTACCAACTCAACACACGGTTTCAGCAAAACGTACACCGGAGACTTTTCACCAAAACGAATCCCGTAACTTGCAAAACAACACGCAGTCACTCTGGGCAACCATAACCTGTAATAACTACAGGAATTTGGTAGAAAAACAACGTAGTTTTACACCGCTAAAAAAAAGAACTTTATTTATATGAGCACAACAGGTAGTAGAGTAGTTAACCCTTTTCTCACCAGAGGCGCTAGCAGGGAGGAGTGTCTCGCCCAAGATCCGCTGTGGACTGGTGGCGCTGCAGTTGCCTGGTGAGCGTACTACTCTCCTCCCGGCGCATCATTCAAATTAATTTCGTCTCCAGAACGCAGTGAGTGCGCTCTGACTATCAAACTCAATAATAACATTAAAGATAACCTGCAATATCGCCAAGCCATCGTTAGCTGAATAGATGGAGACACTGGCTTTAGTGCTGAAAATCTTCAGTTCGAATCCCACTTACCATTGGTCTTTTTTTGTCATTTCACAGGCCGGGTACTTGGATAACACATCATCGAGGGTTGCCATAGTGTGTCCGGGGGGGGGGGGGGGGTCATGTTTTGTTGAATGTTTTTTAGAGATTGTTAATAAGAGATGTTAGGGATGGTTGGAGACAGTTCAATTGAGACTACGGATCAATAACCTTAAGTAAATGTCTCCCTTGTGCCATAGTATTTGTCAAATAGGTACTGCATCGATTAAAGACAATCGCCACAGTTGACAGTGCACGGGTTACCAGCATGAATATCACTTGTTTGTTGCATGAATATTTGACTGTCAGAAGTTTTTCACCAACTTATTTTTACCTAGGCAGATTATGATTTTCAATGGATACCAACTCATATTCATACCTCCTCGTTACTGGATGATTTTTAGAGCACAAAGCGCTTCAATAAGTTTGGGACTGTTTCTATTTCCGTAGGTGCCAAGGTACAAGTTAGTTTATTCCATCTGGAGGACCGCATCAGGGAAAGTATGAATGTGCGTATAAAAACAAGTATATTCATTTCATTTTTGAATACTTAAGGATACATTATTGCTCACAGTGACTTGACAGTGGGTAGGTCACATTATGAATAGCATCTAGACCTGTACCTTACAGTAAATTGGGTCCTTTCCCAGGAACATCGAGCGAAAGATAACAAAACTCCAGAGTCTCAATCCTGGTAATCACAAACAGTGGTAGGTAACTATACCATATCCTGGGTCTTTCTCTAGGGAGTCTCAGAAAGCATCACAGACACAGGTAATCATGAACAAGTATATTCATTACAAAAAAATACATTCAAGTAAATGTTAATAGTAGGTAACTAAACCATTAAAAAATAAATAAAAAATAATTTATAAAAAAATGAAAATGCCTACATTATGTCAGACGGCATTTCCCAAAAAGGGGAAAAATTACAAATTTGTATCAGAGGAGCGACAAAAAAGAGTAATGAAAACATAAATTTATGAAACACCACCATTTACCACACCTACGTGAAATATGCATACGAGATTTTGCTTCAACTTGTGATGATACAGAAAAACAATATGGTCGCCATAATCACCCGTCGACCACATAAAATCGTAAAATAGCTGCAAAAACATCACATGAACTGACAACCAAACCACTGACCTTCCCACTACTGATAACAAAAATGAGCGCGGGGAGGAGAGTAGTACGCTCACCAGCCAGCTGCAGCGCCACCAGTTCACAGCGGATCTTGGGGGAGACACTCCTCTAGCAGGGCATTTCACGGAGAAGGTATTATTAGATTGCATATCTCAACAGAGTAGCATACAAGTTTAATTCATGAGTGATTCATCATCATCTTCTGAGGAAGAAGCTATAGTTGCAGCTATTCTCCTCACCGAACCTAATAAATTAAGGATGTGGGTTCATGACCATCATAAGAAGCGAGATGAAATTGGAGAGTTCAGTACGATTTTTGAGGACCTCAAAAACGATGCTCATAAATTTTTGACCTACTACCGAATGAACTATGAAAAATTTGAAGAGCTGTTGGGTATGGTGGAACCTAATATTACGAAGATATTTACCAGTTTCCGGAAATCAATTAGTCCACGAGAAAGACTGGCTCTCACATTGAGGTGACATTTTTTGATCGCTCTTTAACATAATGCGCTTGAAACTTTGACATTGATGCACTGAACATTTTGACGCCTAAAATATGTATAGGTACCAATCGAAAAAGTTCCAGTCATGCAGCATGATCATGAGTGAATTTTGAAAGAAGATGAGATACCTACCAACCCCTCGTCATATTTATTTTTTTTAAATCACGTTTAACACGATTTTTAGCAATTTTAGTGACAACATAACTTGAATTTGAACACTTATTTGCGAGCAAAACATTGCCAGTTTTCCACTTTTTGTGTGATGTCCTACATCAGGGAATCAAGAAATGACCAGGTAATTGGAGAAACAGCGCCTATTTTAATTGAACAAATGATAGTTATGAATGAGAAATGTACCTTGGACAAGGGAAGGCGGGCGTGAACGTGGAGAAAATTTGGACGGTGGAGGGAGAACTTCCCGTGCCAGGAAGCGCCGTTTTTTGCTTTGAGAGCGATCGCGCCACAACCCGTCCTGTTCCTGCCCCATGCCATGACCGCCGCGTCCCACCTAGTGTGCGTATCTCCGTTCAAATACACAGAAGCGAAAAAATACGACCCGCGTCCCACGGCTGTTTCCCGTCCTGTGCCTGTCCTGTTCCCGCCTAGTGAGTGAGGACCTTTAGACGACAGGGTCGGTCACTATAACCTGATGGGGTTCAGAGCAAAAGTGAGAAAGGTGGCCGTAGGGTAGTTTGGCACCGCTGGGTTGGGATAACTGACCTCCCTCCAACGACTCAAATGGTGGTGTGGAGAGGGTGATCCCATGCACACAGAAAAATCTGCCAGACTATAATAACTGCTCCAAATTCTCCCTTGCTCGTATCCAATTCAAAACAACTCATAATATCACTGGCTCCATCCAAAACCACCTGATACAAAACCATAAATTAACATTCCTTCAAGAACTTTTTACATTTATTAGTAATAATAGCATTCATTACCTTCTAATCCTAGCTCATTCATATATATCTCCCCAACCATCAATTCCACATTTAATTCGTTACTCCACAATCCCTGGCATCCGTCAACACTCATTCTCGATAGAAGTGCATCGCAACACCAGCAGCATCACTCATCATCCACAACCGTCTACAAAAGAAGACCACTTATGTCCGACATCTACAGAGGACACCTAAGCTGAGAACTTCCACTCCACTCCAACGACATGGATACTCCATGCTCACTCCATGCATTGGCAGACCGGGACCGGAAGTAGCATGACGGTAGTTGACAGATTTGGACGACGGTGAATCATCTGATATAATGGTTGGTGAAATAAGAAAACGAAGAGAGAATTTTTTTTGTTGATTCTAATCACTACGCAGGTGAGGAGGAAAAAAACAGAACTAAAGTCTTATATGTTAGTATGTACTCGAAAGTTATAATCGTCTCAGGACAATCCCTGTTAGGTACATACTTATATTTGTATGCATTATGTACCATCCCCCGCCCCCTCATGTTAAACCTTTTATGATGTATGCAGTGATGTTCCTTGTTGATGTATTATCAGAATTTCTCATACGCTGCTTATCTCACCCTCCCCCCCCTTTGCCACAAAAACCACCGCAGTTTCTGACTATTCTTTCTTTCATCGATCGAGTCGTCATATATATATAATATTATAATAATAAATCTTTATTACGGATAAATCCAATTACAAATGTGTATGAAGTGATACGCAGATAATAAAGTTGACGTTAAACAAATGTGAAGAATAAAAGGGAATCATATCAATACACAAAACAAATATAAGGTGAAATGGAAAATTGTTGCTGTTCTCAAGTTAGTGTATAAGGTTTGTCAGTAGTCTGTCAACATCTTGAGCAAAGGTCCTCAAGGATGAATTGAAAAAATCTAAGGATCTTATTTTATTTTATTTTTTTATAGAACGGCTTACGCCAATTACAGAGAAAGAGCAAAAGAGCAAAATGTTGCTAGTAATAGTTCGTTTACAAGTAAAAAGAACAAGCAACAAGTAGGTTACAGTATAAATGTGGAAGTGAGAACAGAAAAAAAATATATATAGACATGAGTGCGATAAATGATACACCAATTAGAGTCAAACACCTCGAAGGTACTCAGACAACTGGCGCTTGAGCCCATGGAGAGAACCAGTAAAGAAGTCAAAGTTCGATGAGTCCAGGAATGCGTTGACAAGGCGAGGGATGTGGTACATTGGGCGGTGCATTTGGTAATTGAATGCAGCGAAGGGCACTTTAAATAAAGGAATCCGCCGGGCGGCGTAACTAGGCACATTAAGGCCGACCTCGTCCAACAGCTTTGGACACTGCAAACCACCAGTGACTAGTTTGTGGTAAAAAATCACATCAGTGACCAAGCGACGGTGCACCAACCTTGGTAAGTTGAATCTACCAGCCAGGGCTTCAAGATCCACCTGATCAGCCGGAATCCGTATTCTGTAAGCAAGGTAACGGAGAAACCTACGCTGAACTTTTTCCAGACGGTCTATATACTCCCTATAGAATGGTGACCACACAGGGCTAGCATATTCCATTACTGGGCGCACCAACGACTTATACAGCGTGACGATGGCTTCTGGAGATGTAAAATCTCGTGTGCACCTCTTAACAAAGCCCAGCACTTTCAGAGCCTTTGACGTTACCGCATCAACATGATCATTGAATGTAAGCATGGGATCAAAAAGAACACCAAGATCACGGGTTACTTCCAGACGCTTCAGGGGAGACCCTTCAAGGGAGTATGAAAACACCGTTACGTCATGGGATCTTGAGTACGTTGACACAGTGCATTTGGCTGGATTCAAAGAAAGACTGTTGATGGAGCACCAATCGAGAATGGAGTCAAGACACTGCTGAAGAAGATGGCAATCATTGGAGGAAGAAACACGGGTAAAAACTTTGATGTCATCCGCAAATATAAGGATCCTGGTATTCGATGGCAATGTTAGGGTACTGACGCCATTGATAAGGAGCAGGAACAGAAGTGGGCCAATGTGGGACCCCTGCGGAATACCCGAGGATGCATGGTACGGTGAAGAAAGCGTACCTACTCTTCAATCTGACTCTCAGGCTCCTGTCAGTCAGATAACTTCCAATCCAGGCCAGCAGCGCGCCATGAACGCCCAAGGAGTACAGGAGAGAGAGGATGTGACGATGGGAGACCCGATCTTGGCAAAATCGACTGATATTACATCAACTTGTGTATTGGACTGAAACGAAGAGAACACAAAATCCGTGAATTCCAGCAAGTTGGTGACTGTTGATCTACCCTTCGTAAAGCCATGTTGCTCTGGCACAATATAACTGGAAAATAAGGGCGTCAAACGTCCAACAACAATCCTCTCGAACAACTTGGGCATTGTGGAGATTGTGCAAATGGCCCTGTAGTTATCCACCAGAGACCTCTTCCCAGACTTGTGGATCGGTGTGATATACGATTCTTTCCATCTCATAGGGAAACACCCTGATGTAAGCGACTTATTAAATAAAAGAGTCAAGGGGCGCACAAGAGAGAGGCAACACTTTCACAAAAGACAAGGCGGGACACCGTCTGGACCAACACCCTTCGCTGGATCCAAGGCCTCAAGCTCACGGAGAACGTCCTCAGCTGTGACCTCCAGGGAACCAATAGACGTCACATCACACGACGGGTAAAGTGGAACAGATGTGGCTGGAGCATCATATACGCTTGAGAAGAAGGAGGCAAAGAGCTCAGCAGATTCCTGAGGTGTTTTTCCTCCCCGCGTGCCATTGAAAAACATGCAATCGGGAAGGGAGTTGACGCCATCCCTATAATTCACAAAGTTCCAGAACTCTTTAAGGTTAGTTTGCAACAGAGACTGCACAGAATCCACAAATGCAGAATAGTCACGTTCGGACAGTAAATTGCATTGCTGACGGAGAGCAGAAAAGGTGAGGTAATCTTCCCAGATGCCTGATAACTTAGATCTTGCGTGCGCCAATCTCTTCAATTTTTTCAAATTGATCAACTCAACCGAAAACCATTTTGCGAATGACCTGTTGATGATTTTTGTTTGGGGGACGAATTGTTTTAAAGCAGAGAACAAAACACCATAGAATGCCTCAATCGCCTGCTCCAAGGGGAGTCCCTCGAGAACACTCCAATCCTGCTTAGACAAGAAAACATTTATCGCTTCATAATTTCCCTTTTTGAAATTATATTGAAATCTATCAGAAACGAAAACTTCTTCAGTGCCAGGGGATGCTTGAAACAGGAACTCAATAGGAGGGTGAGCAGCATCAGGAGCCACAAGAGGTTCCGCACCACGGAGGTCCATACAGGTAACATCAGAAAGAACCAGATCAATAAAATTATTAGAAACGTTGGGGACATGGTTATGCTGATGAAGATGGTGTAAGCGCATGGCATCGAAAATAATCCTGTCCTTTGGGCCCATAATGCTAGGTGATGATTCTGAATTCCACGAATCCCATGCCACACCAGGTGTATTATAATCACCAGCAAGTAGGATATTGAAATTTGGATATGCCATGCTGGCAGCATCAAGATCATCGAAGTGACGTTCTAGAAGCTCTGGAGACTGATAGTCCGGCATGTAAATACAACCAAGGATGAGTCTAAGATTGGGCAATATCACAAAAACCTGTTCCACGGTGTCAGATGCATTCCACTGCTCAGCAGCAATATTCTTGGCAACCGCAACCAGAACACCACCTCCCTGAGACTTCAACCGGTTATTGACGCATGAGCGATCCATTCTGAAGATGTTGTAGTTCGTCATTCCGAGTTCATTCGAGTTAACATTGTCTGAAAGCCAAGTTTCCGTGAGAAACAATATATCATATAAGCAATGAGAGACGTGATGTGTAACCGTGGACAGCTTTGTATTTAAGCCCCTAACATTTTGGTAGAAGCCCGTCAAGGACTTCAACGCTGCCCGTTTTTTGCCTGGGTCCGCACAGAGTAAGATGAAGTATCCTTGTTGACGATGGTAGGAATGCCAGATAAATAGCGGATAGTAAGGTCAGGTTCCCCTGCCTTTATCCTGCGATTCAGCTCTTCGCGAACCTCCTTCAGGTATCTGCGCTCAGTCGGAGTTCTATCGGAATTCGCAGACAATACTTGGGGTTGGGCCGAGCGGTTGGCAATTAGTACGTTCGTAGCAGCAGATGGGTTCTCAAAAACGACTTTCACCGGGCGCCGCCTACCCTCAACCACCTTGCCCAGCCGAGAAACCCGTCTTACAAGAGCAGAAAATTCGAGCCGTAGTTTGTTCAGTTCAATCCTGATACGGGATAGATCATCCTCGGCTGCCTGAACAGCATTGCCAAGATGAACGGACTCAGCGAAGTCGTAAACAATAATGTTGGCCGCTCTACGTCGCCTTTCCTCGAACTCAGCCACAGCAGTCTCCAGGGCACGGCCATCCAAGGAGCCACCAGCACCAGGAGTAGCGGCTGCGCCCTCCAACGCCCTCAGCCGCCCATCCAACAAGTCAACCCTAGTATCAAGCTCACTCTTTACTTCACTGATCTGGGAGCTCAAGGCCTCATACTTCTCAAGACAAGTGTCAATTTTTCCTACCAAACCATTAATCTCCAACCGAGTGGCCGCGGCCTCCTGCTTCATTTCTTTCCTAATCGCTAAATTGCCCTCCTCCATATCACGTTTCATGCTCATCAACAGGGCTTCCAACCTGCCGGCTGATGGTGGAGCAGATTTGCAAGTAAAGCATTTCCAATTAGCTTTCGCATCTTTATTTAGCTTCCGAAAGTTCTTTTCTGTCATACTCCCACATCCAAAATGAAATAAATCGTCGCATGAGGCACAGACAAGCGAGTCTGCAGGCTCAGTGCACTTGCTACAGCTCATTGCGGCTAGGTACTGACAGGACAAGGCGAAGCAGTAGTAGATAACGGGTGAGTGGAGGGCGGCGGAAGTGGAACGGGGAATTCAAGGCCACCGGCGGGTGATAGGAAGAAAGCGGCGACAATGAGAAGTGGAGATGGCAAATTCAAGGACGTCGGCCGGTGATAGCGAGAAAATCGTAGAGGAGATGGTAAGTACGCGCCTGCGCAATGACACAACACTCAATAACGACAAACAACAGGGCCGCTGATCCCACTCTGACGAGCAATAATCCAATAACTATCCGAATGAATTAGACAAATGAAAATAACTCACCGCTATAGGAACAAGGTTGGTGAAACTACTAACACCGTAGTACAATCCGGTAAGGGAAAGAATCAATTTAGGCACATCAAACTTGTTAAATGATAAGAGTTTGTCGAGAGCAGAAACGAACTGGTCGAGCAACAGAAAGGGGGTTCGATTGGATGGAAGTTGATTGATTGTTTAAGGATGGAAATTTATTGGCAGATGACATCAGACGGTGAGTTGGGTGATTTTTCCCATAGTTAGTTTTGTGATACGGAATTAAAAAAAGCTGTTTTAATCGGGTGAATTTAGATGGGACGTGGAAGTTGTTGTTCAGTAAGAGATGGAGAATCGATATAGTTATTAATGATTTTGAATAGAAAAATTAAATCAGATCTAACTCATCTACACTCCAGCGGGCTTAAATGGAGACGAGCTGCCAAGACATCATAATCTAATGATTCATAATTACCACCGAGTTTAAAATTTGCCTAGACGAAGGAACTTTTTTCGAGGCGCGATATCAGTGTTAAATGGTAGGGATTCCAGATTTGTGAGCAATATTCCAATGATGGGCGGACCAGTGAACAATATAAAATTTTGAGGGTCGTCACACTAAGGGGCGGTTGCTGAGCTGGGGGTTTGAAAATCTCGGACTAACTGTTAGTCCATGACTTCATGATACCGGAGTTAAAAATGGGAAAAAACGGCTTGCTGAGTCCCAGACTACATTTTTTAATTCTGGGATCATCTCAGCCTGGGACTAAAAATTAGTTCTAGACTTCCCAAAGAAAGTACTAGATCAACGGAGGGAAACGAACGGGAATTGCTGTTATTATGTTGGTAGTACCATTATTTCCATCTGATTCTCGCCTTCTTCCAGGTTATCTCCAAGGTTACCTCACTTGTGCCCGTGTTTTTCATCAATTGTTTGTTGCCAACCTAGAGTTGTTTCCTTTCGTCGGTCTGTTGACTCATTGCTCCTTATACTACGTTGTAATTCCTAAAGGTTTCGACTGACTGCACCTACTCATATTTTTAGAGCCTTTGCAACATTCTATGTGTTTTAATGATAAATATGTTTTAAAATATATTTTTATAGAGTTGTTATCGTGAAGCAAAAAGTTTTATGCATGATTATCAAAAGTTCGAGTTACTCTTTATCAAAATGCGAGTTTCAAGTCGACTATTTAGCAAAACCGGGGTTTAGCAAATTTTCGAAGAGCTATAGCGCTGGTTGGTTTTTCAACTTGCTAGGTGCCACTCGCTTTCCCAGTGCTTTTGGGTAGAAAAATTTACCTAGTTACAATCACTTCTCGTGTTAAATTTGAATTATCAAAACATCAATTTACTAAAATTATGTTCAGCAAAGTCATTGGAAAAAGTGACGAATTAAATCATCCCTTGTTGTATATTCTTCTCGGAAAACATTCATTCGTCCCACTCGCGGTCAGTGACATCCTCTTCATTTTGAGTATAATCATCTGAGTCCTCCCATCTGTTGATCACCAGTTTCTCGGTGGAGGGTTCCTTCGGCAAAAAACTTTACCGCTACCAAATCCTTGCTCCACACAGGTATGGTATGAGGGGCTCGAGAGTCTGGCATATCCATCAACTCTGCCAACATTTCTATAAAATCTCTAACGCTTTCTTTTGAGAGTCTGTATCTGTCTTTGAACTCTACGTCCGAGATATCATCAAATGGTTGATTGGATTCCCTACCATACCTGGGCCTCCGAATGTCATCTGGTAGGTATGTAGTCTAGGTAGTCCATTAAAGTTAAAACAAACTATAAAAAACACAAACTACCAAACAAGAACGCAAACCTCAAAAAAAAACCTCTCGAGACAATTGATAAACTCTGGGATCAAAGAGATAATCCTGCAGAAGGGAGGGATTAAAAATCAGGGCTAAAGTGAGCCCAGGACCAACTTCTAATTCTGGACTAAGTACTATTGGGAGCTCAGCAAGGCACCAGAATTAAAAATTAGTCATGGTTTATGTCGAATTCGAACTCAGCAAGTCATTTCACGAAGTCCGGGTTTAAAATTAGTCGAGGTCTAAAAATTGACCCTGGATCTAGGCATAGTCCGGGACGAAATATAATCTGAGTCTCGGCAACCTATTTTTCTGATAAACCCGGACTATCACCATTTAGTCCAGGACTACGCCCTAACCTCGAGCTCAGCAACCGCCCCTAAGATGCTTTGAATTTCTAGATATGAAGCCCAGAGTTTTGAAGCCAGATTTTATAATTTTTTCTATGTGGTCTTTGAAGCTAAGGTTGGATGAAAATATGATGCCAAGATCTTTGTAATTGTCGACTGATCGTAGATCGTGGCCAGCTAAATTATAATAAAAAGTTATTGGATTTTTAGAATGAGAAAATCTCATTATTACACACTTTTCAAGGTTAAGGGACATGTTGTTGACAGAACACCAATTGAAAAATGCATCAAGGTCACTTTGGAGAGAAAGACAGTCCTCTTGGGAGTGGATTACTTTGAAAATCTTAGTATCATCTGCAAACATTAGCACAAAAGAATTTAAAACAGAATTGGGCAAATCGTTAAAAAATAAATTGAATAATAAGGGTCCAAGATGGGAGCCTTGCGGAACTCCAGAGGGAACTGAAATAGAACTGGACAGAAAATTATGAACCTTAACTCTCTGTGAACGGCCAGTTAAGTTTGACTAAAACCAAGAAAACAATGTATCGGCAACCCCAACCAGATTAAGCTTCCGTATAAGGATGGAATGAGCCACGGTGTCAAAAGCCTTGGAGAAATCTGTGTAGATGACGTCCACCTGACCAAGACCCTCATGGCAAAAATCGTGATCTATTCGTATTGTAAACGTAAAAGCGGGATAAACATTTGTTGGGAAATCGACACTAAATTAGCGAATCGGTGGTTCGGGGAGGGGGGTAATTTTAGCTGATGCTTCAACAAGGAATATCATTAGCGAGTTATTTGAACGACCGAGAAACGTGTTGGTTGACAGGGGGGGGGGGGGATCTTGCACAAGATCTCATCGCCTTTCATGATATTATACAAACTTAGGCCGAGAAAAATCCAAAGAACCGATACCTGCAAACTTACCCCTGGGAATACTCAAACCGTAGGGAGGGCAAACCACCCACTCGATAAATACGCTCATCACTACGCAATGCTCTCAGATAATTGACGCAGAACAGCAGGCTAGATATTTGAACTGAACGACACTGTATGGGAATTTCGAATTCCAAACAACGATTTGTTGGTTTCAGTGTCCGGGTGATCCAGGGGAGATCTTCCTGGGACTCAAACGGTGTATAGCAAATTTTCGAGGGAAATACGCTTTGCAATGGGTCAGCCAAGTTAGTCATTTGTTGGAGCCCTCAGATAAGGTCCACGAGGTTTCAAGCCATAAACGTACAACCATTGAATATTCTACTTACCTACAATCCAAGGAGAGAGGGAACAAATCTCTATCTCTATATATTATAAAAACGAATCTCTGTGAGTGAGTGAGTGAGTGAGTCTGTCTGTCTGTCCGTCTTCCCACGGCCTAACGGCTTGACGGATATCGACCAAATTTGGCACGAATATCCAGTAGGCTCCCAAGTTGTGCAACGTCGCATTTTTAATTCCCTGACCATAGCGGAACTATGGTCGACCATGGTCAACTTCGTTAATTGAAATGGTAACCCCTATTTTTTATCGCATATTCGTAATCTACGTGAAATTCTATCTACGATCGACCCTTCGGACTACCCCCGCGGTCGACCATAGCGCATCCATAGGCCCCTCCATGGTCGAATCCCGAATTGCTCAACGGATATCGACCAAATTTGGCACCAATATCCGGTAGCCTCCGAAGTTGAACGTAGGCGCATTTTTAATTCCCTGACCATAGCGGAAATATGGTCGACCATGGTCAACTCCTGAATGGCTTGACGGATTTTGATAAAATTGGGCACACATACCCAGTAGGCTATGGGATTTTTCCGTCGTTTGTTGGTTCCACGATACTGCGTACAGCGAATCTCGGATAGCGAGCGAAGCGAGCGGTCAGGCTAGTTATATTATAAAAACGAATCTCTGTCTGTCTGTCTGTCCTTCTATGCACGGCCAAACGGCTCGAAGGATATCGACCAAATTTGGCACGAATATCCAGTAGGCTCCCAAGTTGTGCAACGTCGTATTTTTAATTCCCTGACCATAGCGGAACTATGGTCGACCATGGTCAACTCCTGAATGGCTTGACGGATATCGACCAAATTTGGCACGAATATCCAGTAGGCTCCCAAGTTGTGCAACGTCGCATTTTTAATTCCCTGACCATAGCGGAACTATGGTCGACCATGGTCAACTTCGTTAATTGAAATGGTAACCCCTATTTTTTATCGCGTATTCGTAATCTACGTGAAATTCTATCTACGATCGACCCTTCGGACTACCCCCGCGGTCGACCATAGCGCATCCATGGGCCCCTCCATGGTCGAATCCCGAATTGCTCAACGGATATCGACCAAATTTGGCACGAATATCCAGTAGGCTCCCAAGTTGTGCAACGTCGCATTTTTAATTCCCTGACCATAGCGGAAATATGGTCGACCATGGTCAACTCCTGAATGGCTTGACGGATTTTGATAAAATTGGGCACAAATACCCGGTAGGCTATGGGATTTTTCCGTCGTTTGTTGGTTCCACGATACTGCGTACAGTGAATCTCGGATAGCGAGCGAAGCGAGCGGTCAGGCTAGTACACCTATGAGTGGACACAGGATTGAACGAGAAGGGACTCGAGAGATGAAGGAGTGAGTGGAGTTTTTAGAGTATGCAGAGCATAAGCCTGTTGATTCAAATGGTTTATATTATATGGTTCTCCCATGACAGACTGTAAGTAGATAGGTAGGTAACTCAGGATGAACTATAAGAAGATGTGTGGAGTTGATGTAAACGTGATGTGGCTGCCTGGGAGGGACCCCCCTTAAGGTTCTCACACACTATGCCGGAACAGGACAGGAAACAGCCGTCGTATTTTTTCGCTTCTGTGTATTTGAATGGAGATAAGCTCACTACGTGGGACAGACGGGTAGGCACAGGACGAGTTACGTGGCGATCGCTCTCGAAGCGGAAAACGGCGATGCCTGGCACGGGACACTCTCCCTCCACCTTCCGATGTTTACATTCACGCACGCGTTCACCCTCACACCCTTGCTTGAAACGAGGGGAGCATGGTGGGCGGCGGGGGAAAAGAAAGTTGAGGAACGTCCTGCATAGTGTGGGTATAGGCGCAGGACGGGAGAGCAGCAGCTGGCCGACATCCCGCGTCCTACCCACGGCGTTTCCTGTCCCGCATAGTGTGTGAGAACCTGTAGTATTGTCCTGTGAGAATGTGCTTCATATTCAAAGCATTCTTAGGGCTGTCTGTCCAGAAGTGGGCTGGTGGCCCCTAGAGCCGCCATGCTTGCTGGGAACAGGCCTATTTTGTGCTACACACTGCTTCTTCCCTCTCAAGTTTCTACAACAACTCCATGTGATTCTTGATTTCTATAACCAAGTTCTAGTTTTAGGTACCTATCAACAGTAACTGTTTGTGCTTGTACTTGTCCCCACAACGATATGATTTCTCTACACTTATTATTGTAATCTTAATATTGCAGGGCATAGTTCTGGATAAACAGGCTCTGTAGTTCAAGAATGTTGATACAGCTTCTTTTCCTCTCCCGAGATGTGACCATACTTTATTTCAGTGCTGCTTTTTCTTGACATTCTTCAATGATGGTATGAACATCTCACTACCTACTAGGAAAGTGAAGATTACTTTTAGTGTGATCCTCAGCAGGACGTACTGTAGGTGAATGAACCACTCTCCAGCTGACTATCAAGTCTATCCTTTGATAGGTAGTTAAGGAGTGGTTTATTCACATAGGTATAAGTCAAGCTTTAGTAAAAATGTTGGCCTATTATAAGAATCATAGTAAAATGTGAGGAAGCTATGTATTTCACCTACTTGGCCGACCTTTATGTTTGTGAACATCTTTGCAATAGTGAATCCCAGTGTCCGTTAAAAAAAAAAATAAAAAAATAAATAAATAAATAAAAAATATATATATACCTTGAGGGGCCTTGTGCGTCAACGGAAGTCAGGCTGGAATATGCTTTACACCGCCTTTAGTTAGATGGGATTGAGAAACCCCTGAAGACATAACCGGCATACCACGAGTCACTCCATGTTAATATCGGAGGTTTGATCGTCGATACCAGCTAATGGGCAATTATCATGAATTCTGTTGGCACAATTTTTTCTCTCAATAGTTTGTGATGCGAGATAGACAATCTGGAAAATGAGCCTCCTTCATATTTAGGGACTTTGAGATTTCAAAAGAGTTGGGGAAATGGCGCCCTCCTGTTGCCTGTGACGTTATATGGACATGGGTTCTGATAGGCTGGCCAGTGGCAGCCATCGAATTATACTACCAGAACGCCCGCCCTGTGTTGGAGACATAGTCTGACTGGCAGAGGGCCCTTCCCCCCACCCAAAGTAGGCAGCCCGGGGCTGCCTACCCGCTCAGACCTGTCAGCTTCCCAATCTCTATCCTTTTCTCCAGACGAATTTGTTTGATTCAGCGTAGGAATCATGTCTGAGTCATCCTGTTGGTTTCTATTACCTATGTCTAGAGACCTCATTGATTGTGAGCCTTTATTGATTTTTCAAAATAGTAAAAGCAGTCAGTATAGCAATTCATTCGGGGATTCAGTTACCTACCCATCTAGAGCACTTCTTTGCGACTTAGGTACCTACCTCTGAACCCAACTTATATCTTTCATTTCATCGGGATTCATTGTGTAATAGGTATAGGTACTTGTTACCTACTTAATTGTACCTAGTATGAAGTTTTAGGGTGTTTGAATGACCATGGGTACTAGTGGGTAGCAACGTATGAAGAACATTGGTTACTTACCCATAACCATCGAATTATAGTTGACTTGGGGGGAACAGCTGACTTTCAGTTCTGCTAAAGAAAACAAGTATAGAACTGAAGTCCACTTAAACTATATTGGAGTTTGTGACCGTGCGGCTGTTCTCGAGTAGGTTTTTGGTTCGGTGAAGACGGGGTCACTTGGGGAAGCCTAATCGATAGCCCTTCTTAACCAGTGGTAATCTCACCGGTATAGAGGGGGTGGGGGGGAGGGGACTCTCAAGGGTCCACTGTCACAAGTTCAACAAAAACAAAAACCACCAACAAAATTCAATGAATTATACTACTAGCACAATTGGGTGCTCAATGATTGTTCAAGAATATGTATATAGACGAACGAATCGCATAAGTATAACAAACCAAGGAAACAAGTATGTTTTTTATTGATCAAAGTAGACAAATTGATGACGAACTTATGTTAAAATATGAGAAATGAATCTACAACGTTTGAACCTTAGGTGCCTATCTACATTCTTCAAAAGGATTATGTACCAAAAAACAGTTCAAGTACTTGTAAAGATGGAAATATAAACCTAATTTTCAAACATCTATATACACAAGAACGGTGTTTGTGGCTTGTAAAAGCTCAACACCATTTCCATTTACAGGTTCCTAGAGAGAACCTGGGTAATATGTACAACTGAGTAGTATATATTTTACTGTTTTATGTTAAATGTCACACATCGTAAACTCTATATTTTTGGGCACCATATACTTCGTATAAAACAACTTCTAACTTGATGAATAAATTGGATATTGAAACTCAAAACTCAACAGTTAATACACTTAGTTAGGTGCTTGTTGAATGAAATACCATTTCCCTAAACATGTTTCACCTTCCAACCACCCTGTCCGAACAATTCCGAACCATGTTTCTAGTAGTACTGACGCTTTCTGGTGAATTGAGCTGTTGAACAATAATGGTGAGCTATGAACTACGAACTATAAACAACAGAAGAAATAAACAACGGGCGAAATGTTTCCAGAAGTCGAGGCAGTGTGAGTGGCAGGCTGACTAATTAGGGTGGGGCAGACTGCCCCCGCGTCCTATCCCAAGCAGTCTTAAGGTTCTCACACACTATGCGGGAACAGGACAGGAAACGCCATGGGTATAAAGCAGGATGTCGGCTGGCCGCCACTGTCCCGTCCTGCGCCTATACCCACATTAGGCAGGACATTCCTCAACTCTCTTTCCCCCACCACTCGCCATGCTCCCCTCGTCACAAGCAAGGGTGTGAGGGTGAACACGGGGAAGGCGTGCGTGAACGTGGGGAAGGTAAATATTGGACAGTGGAGGGAGAACGTCCCGTGCCAGGAAGTGCCGTTTTTCGCTTTGAGAGCGATCACGGCGGAACCCGTCCTGTTCCCGCCTAGTGTGTGAGGACCTTTAGCGAGTGTTCCAGTGGTAGTGGTGGCAGCACATGGGAGATGGCCTTTCGGCGCGTTATAGCCGTGTGACATAAGCAAGCGGCAAGAAGCCGGTCCAAGAAGCTTCTTGGGCCACAGTTTTCTTTTACTTTTTTTTTTTTCGTTCATATAGGAACTTTTCCCTCAACTTTCAACTTTTTCAAATACGTAGAGCGAACATTAAATCAGTTACAAAAGTGTTCTTTGCGGTTTGTGGATACATGACAATTGCCCATTCTGCCTTGTAAAGCCCGGCCAGAGAGGACCCTGTCAGCAGTTGTCGTGTGGATAATTGACGTCTACATGTGAGCTGTTCAACCCCTCTTTATAATGCACCATATGTCATAAGTTTGATCAAGAAATTTGATGTGCATAATGTTATGAATCGAACTGTTTATATTCCTCATGCAATTCCTGCGGGGACACACCGCCACCTATCTGGATGGACCATTGTTGATTGACCCATGACTCTTAGATAAATACTATCTAATTATTATTAATTTTGCCTTAATTTAGGAGATTTGGTGGGAATCTCCCATTCAAACCAATCACAGGACCACTCGTGACTTAACTTATTTTTGCCAGTTTCTAGAAATTAGTCCCTATTAGCTGTGCCAAGTTGCTGCTTGGCTTGGGAGGCCCATAGTAAGATTACTGGTATCAGTTTTTCAGCGGTTTTAATTGATCACTTTGTTGTAAGTGGTTTCTTGGATATTGCAGAACTGTCGTTTCCCATATGTTCCCTCAGTATAATATCTCATTTATTCAACATAATGTTTGTCAGTTCCTTGGAGAGTAAAGGAATTTTCTAATTTACTAGCACCCACGTTTTGACAAACTGATATTTTTATTATTGAATTCGATGTGGTATGTGACAATTCTAATGGGCGCTGATCAGTTCACTGTATTTAAATTTCACCGTTGAGGTGACATCTGTATGAACAATTGTATCTGGCCTAATATTCCAGAGGACAGGTGGAATTGTGGAAAATGGCTAGCCAAATATTCACCAGTTATTTTTCTGATTCGAGGAACATAAGATGACAGAAGGAACCAAAGCATCTCAAAGTCCTTGGCAGAAGGAAGTTGACCCTGAGGAAGCGTTGAAAAAACGGATCCACCTCCTTCATGTGTATAATGATGTGAAAGACGCAACTCAGCAACTAATTGGGTCGCTAGCTACTCTTCAGGGTGTTACTTCAAAGGAGATTCATGAGCGGATATCACTACCTAAATAAACTTCCAACCCTGTTCATATGTTGACACTCATTACGGTAGCCACTGCGTGTACCCATGTATTTGTGTATGTAATTGTCGTATTATGTTTTCCAATTCACTAGAATTGTATTTTACATTAGTAGCAGAATTCGCGATGTTACTGTTCATAGTAAAAACATAATTTTCTTGAAAACCCCTGGAAGTTTCAGTTGAAATAACCTCAAGATTTTACTTGACGTTGATACCTGACATGGAGCTATCACATTTAACACGACGACGTTCATTTCCCCAGATCCAATTTTAATTCCGTTGAAAAACCTGATTATAACTTTTGACTGAGCATATCCAAAAGAGTGTGAAATGAATAATCATAGGACGTTGCGGTGTTTGCCAGGTTCAAGAATGGATGGATGATGTAATCAGCCCAGGACAGTGGGAAATTACCGGGTGCCTGGGTCAGAAGAACCCAACATAACAATTTGGGCTGAAAAGCTGAATAAATGTTCCGTTCCAGTTTTGGGTAGAGCTAACAGTTCAAATGACTCCAACAATAGCTCACCCCCTCGTGTAGAAACTGTGGAAGGAGCCAGAGATCCGAGAACCCATCCATCCGTTCTCCATCAGCTCTTTGAATAGCCTAAGATTGTAGTTTTCCAGTGTCCAAATATGATGCCAACTGTCTTCAGTCACGGCCTTTGTTTAGTTAGCTATAAGTAAAGTCCTCTCAGGTGTCATGAGGGGTGGGGTAAAACAAGCCACCCATACGGCATAGTTTCCCCTTCTCCCAGAACTCAAGAAAGGTAGAGTAAGGTGTCTCCCACGGTAAGACACTGGTTAGAGTAATAATGTAATGCTTCCAGCGGTTCTCACGACTGTGACGTTCTCACGAGCCGCGTGCATAAACAACTCGCGAACAGCCCTGGTGCACTGTGGATGGGGTTTTCATAGACCATCACACAGGAGGATCAACCAATGGTTGGTTTTCATAGACCGTCACACAGGAGGATCAACCAATGGTTGGTTTTCATAGACCGTCACACAGGAGGATCAACCAATGGTTGGTTTTCATAGACCGTCACACAGGAGGATCAACCAATGGTTGGTTTTCATAGACCGTCACACAGGAGGATCAACCAATGGTTGGTTTTCATAGACCGTCACACAGGAGGATCAACCAATGGTTGGTTTTCATAGACCGTCACACAGGAGGATCAACCAATGGTTGGTTTTCATAGACAGTCACACAGGAGGATCAACCAATGGTTGGTTTTCATAGACCGTCACACAGGAGGATCAACCAATGGCTGGTTTTCATAGACCGTCACACAGGAGGATCAACCAATGGTTGGTTTTAATAGACCGTCACACAGGAGGATCAACCAATGGTTGGTTTTCATAGACCGTCACACAGGAGGATCAACCAATGGTTGGTTTTCATAGACCATCACACAGGAGGATCAACCAATGATTCAACCATTCTTTGATGGCAACCAATTGGCTCACGGCCCTAGGCTGGACAAGGGGTGTTGGGATACAGACTGCAGTCACCATCCCAACCGGCTCACCCCTAGTTACGATATAAAAAAAGAAGAAGAAAATGAATATCAGATTAACTCTATCATAACTGAATCTATTGAAAAAATAATCAATTAAATCTCTTCTTCTCTCTCAGGTACATGAAAGTAACATGACCGCACGCATTTCTCAACACATCTAAGGACAATGGGATGCAATTACTTATTGAACCTGAAACCTCTTTTTTTCATTAAAATTATTGACTCTTACCTATTAAGTTTTAATTGTCCTCAACTCTCCAAAAATTCAAATTCGTAAAATTCAGTTTCTAAACCTATTACAGGAAAAATTTAAAGCTTGAGCTAGGTATAACTGTTTACTTGATTGTACAATTAAAAAGCATTCAGAAATTGAATGTAACCGTGGTTTTGAAATACAACATTTGACGTGGAATGTACTCGCAGCGTTAGTGCACAAAATATTCAATCAGACTCTAATTCATCTGGAGGCATGAACAGCAAGGCGGTGGTTTCTTGGTTAGAACTATCGTCAAACCTTCATCACAGTTTGTGCCTGTCTTGAGTTGTTGTGAAATGTTCTCGGAGAGTGTCGAACCCCAGGTTGTATTTGTTTCCACTTTCATTCCCAACTGCTTCTTTCCTGTGGATGAGGAAATCAATACGATCATTTGCCGAAGATACCTAACACGCAATACGGAATTTCTGAGATCCCAGGAAGAGCGCACAGGTAATTTTAAAAATGAGTGAATCGAGCTTTTTTGACGATTTCCAGCAATTTCTAACGCCATAAAACTCGAGTTTGATGACCCGCTTTTCGTCGTTTGTTTTTGAAAAATACATTTTCATATCACCATTCTATACCACTGTTGGTGAACTTATGTGGTGCTTATATTTTTCTGACCCCAAAAATCTAGAATTTTACCTTTTTTTAACGATCATACATTTCTTAGTTTTTAAATAGTATTATCATGTCTCGTGGCGGGTTCTATACCACTGTCACAGATTTTATAACAATTTTTTGTGGTTTTTAGTGATTTTAGACCAATAAAAACTTTAATTTGACCCACTTTTTGTTTTCAAAAATTCATCATCGAACTCACTGCTTCCGAATCTATCACGGTAGCTAAATTTATGTGACCGCTTTTTGGTTAAAAAAAATTGTTGTCCTCCAAAACCAAAATTTCCAATCGCGTTTTGCATTATTTGAGATCTTTCGAAACAAATTTGGATCCGTGTTTGTCTGTTCATCTGCCAATTTTTGCCATGCCATAGCTACCAAATAGAATTGTCGCAGTGAGCTGAAATTCGGAGGGCAGGTGCGTATTGGGCCCTAGATAGTTAATCAAAATTGGACTGAACTTTTGTCTGTGTGTGCATGAACCATATCCATTTCAAATCAACCAGATGACAGAATTCTTACAAGCAGATGACAATAGTTCGCTAAACCAGGGTAAATCTACTAACTCACTATCAAATATAAATTTGTACAGCTAGATAAGTAATTTTTCCCACTGAATAGTTTAAGGCACATACATTTACACTTGAAATAACTAAAAGTGGGAAAATATTTCACAAAGTGATCTATTTTAGGATTTATTTCAAACAGACAGCCTCATACACCCTTTCCACTAGGTGACATGACGATTCTCTAGATGATTTCACCTCCCCAGTGGGAAAAAGCGTAAAACGACCCGTAGTAATGCACGAATTCAGCCCAAGAATAACATCTAAGTCTGTGAAATTCATCTCTGTTACCTGGATTGATGAAAAAAATGCAACTTGGGTATGCATTCAAGTCTGTGCCTCAGGAGGTGGAATGTTTCTGATTGGGGCAGTAGCATGAGAAGCCCATACATTGAACGGATCAAGTAATAATTATGAGGAACTTTCAGCAGTTCCAGCCTTAAATCTGTAACGTAATGCACAATAGATTACTAGTAAAGTATAACTTGCCGTCTTCACCATTATATGAATTTCGTTCATTTTAAATCTGTTTAAATAATACTGCATAGTAAACAGTCAGCGAGGAGCACATACTTGAATCACTTACAAATGAAAATAGGCGACTCTATCAGCTGGATGAGACGGTCAACCTCAGCGAGGAACTCTACACTTATTTCATAGTTCGCTCTTGAACTTATTAAGGAAAATTCAAAACAGCTGTGCCTCGCTATACGGTATTTCATAATCACAAAATAGTGATATGTAAACAACAGCTCTTTCAATATCCGCAATCTCTTTATATGTTTAATCGGCTAAAAGAATCATCAATAGGATAACAACAGAAAAGAATTATTTCAAAAGGTTGCAAAAAATATTTTTGTCCAGTAATGGATTTTTGCTTATACAGTACAGAAGAAAGGGAAGCCTTGAATTCAAGTGAGAGTGGACAAAATGTACGCCCACCAAAATAAAAATGTCTACTACTATTTTGCATTTAGACATCAATGAACAAATTTGACTATCTGCCTGTTAGTATGTGTGGAATTCCTTGTAACCACCATAGAAGGGAACTGAGTTGATGGTTGGCATGTTGATGATTGTGGTAGGCAACAGTGGTGTCAGCAATGAGATCACGCACGGATAGAAACAGGGACCCAAAAGTATTGCTGGAAGAGGCCTAGAGGGATGAATACCTATGTGGAAGTTGGCAAGTTTGTTATGGGTGGAAGTTTGGAAATCCCACCCTAATAATAATAATCATAAATGTATAAGTATCATAAGGAGAGAGTATTGCAGCTGATAAGAAACGTGGCGGTAAGAGAAACGTCAATCTGAATCGTGAATTTATTAACACTGATTAATCTTTCATCACAAAATGTGTTCATAATGACAAATAGAACATTTGAAACTTGGTCTGAATTTAAATCTCAGTTCTAATCATGAATTTACATAACTGGTCCGAGACTTCAAAAAAAGCCCACAAGGCTTATCACAACTAGTTTATGGGAGGGAGCTAATACCTGATCTTCCTCCAAAATCAAAATGTCTGCAAGCGTTACCTGTTTTAGACCTTCCTGAGCAAAATTACGGACTCCACCGTCACCATCATCACAAACATTTGGGATTTTATACCTTCCTGAGCAAACTGGATCTGTGTGTCTGCAAATCCGGGCCACTTGAAAGAATGGTCGCAAGGAGCTGAAATTTGGAGGGTATGTGCGGGTTGGGCGGTAAATAGTCCCATATGAATTTCATCAAGATAGGGCAGTAAATTTTATCTGTGCATGCGAGAACGTGAAATCCACGTGTAACAACTTCCTCCCCCTCACAGCACCTTGGAGAGGAGGAAGCTATGAGCCAAACCTCGGTGGACGTTTTTATTTTGTATGGTTTGCATAATATAACTGAAACCAACGTGATTCACCAGTAACAGTAGTGAAACTCTACATGCTCAACATAGTTTGGTGCATGAAAACATAGCTGCAGCTGCAACAACATTGCAGATCTGCAATCTATTCCCTTGATTTACTTTCAAGAATCGTGAGTTGAGCATAAGAGCAAGTAATCCACGAAGTAATAGTAAGTAGTCCACTATTTTACTTGCTTACATTCCACTATTTTACATTCCGTAAATACAGCAATTAAGAACATAGAAGCATGAAAGATAAAAATCAAGAACATGAGCAGATTTCCAAGGATACAGAATCATGATGAGATCACACGTATGCTCGTAATTTTGGGTTAGAAGGCAAAGAGAAATTGTAGCAACTGGATTGTGACACCATGTTTCATACAAACACTGGAATAACTTTTCATTTTCCTGAAACAAGAGACACTTCTCTAAGCACCTAGTGGACACCTCTAAGTACCTAGCAGATATCTTCTGGAATGAACTTGATGGGACTTACCTCATTTTTCAGAATGTCTCGTAATTGGAACAACTCTGAGGATGTTAATAAGATTGTATTTAGTGTATCCACCATAACTCTTGCGAACTTGAGGTCTTGCTCTGACCTCATTATCTCTGCTGTACTTTTATATACATCCTCAGCGCTAAGTAAAATGCACAGTTGCCTGTAAAAAGATTGGAGAAAATAATATATTTGCTCCATGTAGAAATCTCCAATACTGGATAAATTATTAATGTTGAATTTACTTTTGAATTTTAAAGTTCGAAGTGAAGAAATACATAGTTTTTGGAGAACAGAAATTCAAATACAGAAAGCAATTTGGAACCTGAAGACCTTACAGATAAAGCAAACCCTTGCCGGATCAAGTAAAGAACCATTATAGTTTATATACCAATGAATGAATGACAAGTTTAACCAACAATGAGAAAAAAACGCTGCAAAGTTCTTGTCACATGGGTTTATCATTCTATTGGACATAGCTACAGAAATGTTGGCTGTTCATTTATTGTTTCTATTTTGGCCCCTAAAACAAATCAGGTACACCTTTTTTTATTTTTTTAAACTATCTTTGATCACTGGTAGTGCCATTTAATCGTATTGATCTACGTGTTGACACTTTTTCCAGTGTTATACAAATTTATGGTGATTTCAGACGATTTACCAGGTTTTTCACTCATAAAAAAATCAATTTTGGGAGCTGAACATTTGGGAGAACTCAATTTTCCACTCTTTGGTCAAAATCGACTTCATATTCGGTCTTCTAGTCCCCAAAAACATGGAAAACGATATCTCAAAAGCTCATGTTACTAACATGTTACTAAAACACAAAAGTACCTATTTTTATACACATTTTCACTCACAACACCCCTGGGTATATTCCGATCGGGCTGCAAAGTTTCGGGACATAACTAGGGCCCAAATGGAGCATGTGTGCGAAAGAACAACTTTTTTTAGACCGAAAATGAAGCGGGTACACGTGATACGGCGGACGGACATTGCATTTTTGGAATCTACACACCTTGAAACGGAAAAGAAAAAATTTTGAAGGGGTGTTATAAAAATTTTTTGCTGAGCGAATACATAGGTTATCATTCACAGAATAATAAACCAAAATTAACTACCTTATTATAAATGAACCACGTTCTTCCAGGAGCTGTCTGTCTTCCCTGAATAATCCAATTAAGCTATGTAAGAAATTCTCAAAGTACGGATGTAGAGATGAATCAGGACCTGGAACACGGCCAGCTGTGGACATTGAGTTACACGATTAATGAGTTCCATGGGTGTGGAAAGTTGCACAGCCCACGAACTGGGAGCAGAAACGCAATGGACATGTGCAACGTGTGTGTGTGGCACATGTTTTATAATTATTCTTCGACACTGAATCATTTGGCTGTTTCTCAATTTGGCTCGATCTTACCGGGATTACTGCAGGAAAAGTAATTTTTCAAAGTGTTTTCTTCTCCTAAAATCATTTACCTTTTTATTTTTTCATTTAAAAAATGTACCTATGCCTGGTAATTGCAATATAAACGTTTCTAAACACGAGGATATTACTATTCCGCAACGATCGAAATCGGCATTTTCACAAACAACGAGACAATGTTACTTCCCCATGATCCGAAAACATACTACGAGTAGCCCCATCAAAGAAAGGAACATTTGGACCTTTTTTGATGCCTGTGTAAAATATAGGCAATGTAAGGGGTCCACTGATCCAGGAACACGGGGGGGGGGGGGGGGGGGGCTTGTGGTTTATTAGAAAACCGTCTGTTTCAAGAAGAATGAGTTTTGCTGAAAACATCATTCCCGAGCTAATCACTTGAATCAAATTTAAAGCAATTTTTCACTTTAAAAATAACATTTCCTGCAAAAATTCCGTAAAAATCGAGCCCAATTGGCAAACTGGTATCACTATGTGATTCAACATCAAAAAATTAGGAAACAGCATGAGTCACAATGACGTGGTTCGAAAAATTGGTGCATATCACAGTTAAATGCATGAATTAAAAAACAAGGAAACATTGATTTTCTGGGGTTTTTTTTTCAAAATCCGCAAAATAAAGGAAATAGAGGTGATATGAGGGACACCCATATATACCCCCCTCGTCGGGTACAAAATACATAAAAATGGAAAAAACACGAAATAAAGTTCGCATCAGTGGTTTTATATCACAAATCTTGAATATGAACCATTTTTGCTGCAGTTGGACCTGGAAAAATAGAGTTCCATACCTTCAGATTCAGGAGAAATTATCTGGGCCAACACGTTCAATCCATGTTGAACAACCTCATCGGAACGGTCAGTAAGTACATGGAGAAGAGTAGGAAACAAATCATCAACCTGCATCAGCATCTGAAAATGAATGGGCAATAATGATAAACATCATCCCATGAAGAAAAAGTACAGGATATTACTTGTAATTATTGTATGGGAACCATTTGGGGGCCACCTTGTGAAAACTGCGAAAATACAGAAATGGCTCAACCACGGGATAACATAACAGCATGCGATCAAAACGTCAATTTTTTTTATTCTCGGTGATATGGAAAGGAATGGGGTCCTTCTATTTGCAAATGTTATGATTTTGATCATATAGAAACTAATTTTTGGATCTGCCACTGTATGAGTGTACCTAGTTTTATTCTATGTATTTATCGTGATACTGTGCCAAAAATCTCTTCCTCACATGAGGTAGGTAGGAGTACGAAGTCTCTGAATTTTATTGCTACCCACAGTGACGGTACTGAAACCGGAGGTGGGTAGTTCCTGACTGAACTACTCTTGAAGAACTAACTACGCCAGATTTAGTTCACTTCACTGAACGGTCGTTCACTAGGACCACAGAGTAACAGAATCAAGGACCCAGTGGCTACCCCATGTATGTAGGAAGGGAGAACCCAGCTCGTTCTGCGCGTAATGAACCCAGTGGCCGGGGCAGCACTGGGGTATACATAAGAGCACACTGTTATTACTTACTCGTTTAGGTATACTATTATGTAGATGATAGAGCCACGTCAGGGATGCAACTTTGGTATTAACTGAAGTGTTAGCAAGCTGTTTCTTCAGTACATCGAGGACAGAAGTGAGGTCAAGATCACAGTCAGGCTGTAAATATAATTAGGTTTCATATAGAATAATTATAACCAGAAACAACTATCAAAATTAACCTTTCCCAACAAAGGTTAATTCCTAGCAAAGATTAATTGAGATCCAACCAAGTTATTTAAAAATCCAAGCTCGCTGCCACTCATCAGCTACTTCCTAACAATTTATAAGGGATGCACACAGGATCTGTAGTAGGTAGGTACAGATTGAATCAGTTTTCAACACAACACTGAAAAAATTCCTTTTGTTTTCATTAACCAGTTTTGGAGGGGGAAAAATGCTATTGCAATGGGGCCAAAACTTTAAGTAGGTACGAGTAGGTACATGAATTAGGTACTAAACACTTTTCAATTCCTTTCCGTTCTACAGATTTTTGAATCCACCCTTACATTTTGACAAAGATTCTGTTCACACACCTATGTATGTGAGTATCCGTCCTACCAGACGATATCTTTCCTTGGCTATGGGATAACAAAATATGAAATGGGGAATTTTTGCCAAAAATATCGGAACTCTAGGAAAAATTGTGGTTTGAAGCCCATTTCCAAAAACGCTGCGAAGTCCTTGTCACATGGGTTTATCATTCTATTGGACATAACTACAGAAATGTTGGCTGTTCATTTATTGTTTCTTTAATGCGCAATTATTGAAATAGCTATTGCTGATGGTTTCCGTCAATTTTGGCCCCCAAAAACATGAAACAAGCTCATATTATTGATAATATCTTTGATCACTGATAGTGCCATTTAATTGTCTTCATTCACCTGTTGAAACTACATATAGTTTCAACATAAACTTGTATAATAACACTAGAAGTAGTTTCAACAGGTGAATCAACACAATTTAATGGCACTATCAATGATCAAGATAATTTATCAACCATAAACTATGAATTTATCATCATAAACTTGTACAATATTTCAGACAATTTCCCAGGTTTTGACGCATAAAAAATGAATTTCGGGAGCTTAACCTTCGTTACAACCTCAATTCTTCAATCTTTGGTCAAAACCTACTTCATATTCGGTCTTCTCGCCCTAAAAAACATGGAAAACGATACCTCACAAGCTCATGTTCACTAACACCTCAAAAATACCTCGATAAACCCTATTTTTACACCCATTTTTCTCCCATAACACCCCTGGGTGTATGCCGATCGGGCTGCTGAGCTTCGGAGCACAACTAGTACCCAAATGGGGACCCAAACTGTGTGTGGAAGAACAACGATTTTAGACCAATATTTAACGTAAAATTAAGGCTGAAACTTTGTTAGAACCTCAATTTTCAACTCTTTGGTCAAATCGACTTCATATTCGGTCTCTTCGCCCTAAAAACATGGAAAATGATACCTCACGAGCTCATGTTACTAAAACACCAAAAAACCCCCATTTTTCACCCATAAAACCCTTGGGTATATTCCGATCGAGCATTAAAGTTTCGGGACACAACCAGGGCCCAAATGGAGCCTGTGTGCGAAAGAACTAATTTTTTAGACCGAAACTTTAGTAGATATGCATGATACGGCGGACGGACATTGCATTTTTGGAATCTGCGTACCTTGAAACGTAAAAGAAAAAATTTTGAGGGGGTGCTATAAAAATGTTACTATCCCGTCGGAGTAAGATCACAATTTATAAGACCATTATGCGCCCAGTAGTCACGTACGGCTGTGAGACATGGGTCCTGACTTCCGCAAATGAAAGACTCCTCAACTGCTGGGAGCGTAAGATTTTACGTAAAATCTTTGGCCCCATTTACGAGAATGGAGAATGGCGAATCCGAAGGAATGATGAGCTGAGACACCTGTATGGAGGGCCCGATTTAGTGGCATTCATCAGGCGAGCCCGCCTCAGGTGGTTAGGCCACGTAGAAAGAATGCCTGAAGCGAGATATCCGCGAAAAGCCTTGTATGGGATGCCAGGTGGAAGAAGAATGAGAGGAAGACCGCGTCTGCGTTGGCTGGAGGACGTAGAGGAGGACCTGAACCGGCTTGGAGTACGCAGATGGAGGACCCAAGCTCTGGACAGGAAGGAGTGGAAATCCATTGTCGAGAAGGCCCTGGTTCTCAAAGGACCGTAGTGCCAATTAAATAAATAAATAAAAAAAATAATATAAAAATGTTTTGCTGAGCGAATACATGGGTGTATTATTCACAGAATAATAAACCAAAATAAGCGTTGTTTTTTTAAATGAGGGTGATTAAAAGAAAAAATGTGGCAAAAAATGATGTATCAGGTCTACTGACACCTGAACATTTCTACCTATACTACAAGAAACATATATGTACCTAAAAATTCCACAATGGGGAGGGACGACAAATAGCAAAACGGCACCTCCTTTGAGCATAACGAATGTGTGCGCAAAATGTCAGCAATTTCAGCTCGATCCGTTATGTGTGTGAGGTGTAGCCCTGTCAGATAAGAAGAACGAGAAGTAGAAAAACTTGAAAAATTTCGGTTTTCAAACTTCCATAAATCCGGCACCTGAAGGTCCCGAGGGTTGAAATTTGGTACATGTCCTCAGGGGCCCTTCGAAAATGAGTGTACGAAAAATCAACCCCGGGGGGAGGGGGTAAAAACGCTACCTGTTCAGTCGTGTAAACACTGTCTTGGTCGCTGAGTAGGTAGGCAGGTATGGATGTTTTTGGCATGAAATGAATAATATGCTGAAGTAACATGCGCTGGTACAAACAACATCAACAATAAATCTCTCAAGGGAGAATATACGTGCATGGAACATGAACATTAACCATGTATAACATACCTTCCTTTG
The DNA here is from genome assembly GCA_954871275.1 of Leptopterna dolabrata. NCBI lineage: Eukaryota > Metazoa > Arthropoda > Insecta > Hemiptera > Miridae > Leptopterna > Leptopterna dolabrata. Next base: position 6,289,873 of record OX940974.1, on the reverse strand, counting down.
ATTACTTTCATCTGGTTGTACGTCATCATCTAGTTTTGGAGTTATGAGTTCCATCAGATTGACATTCACCGCTTTGGCCACGTCTCTAATCCCTGATAAAACCAGTAATTGATCAATAGTTAGTCAGTAATTGTAGAATGCCAAGGCATTTGATTAGACAAGCTGTTGTTTTGATGGCAGATAGTTCAAATTCGACTGAAACTCCTCTAGATGACCAACAGCCATCACTACGACGTCAATCATCCATGTTAGCTTCTCCAGTTAACCCACCATTCTTCAATGCCATAAACTTTCCAATGAGGAGTACGCCATTTACAGTACTTTCCCATTTTTAAATGTAAGTAGGTTCCATTCTAAGAATTTTAAGTTCTACGAACCTTCTACGACCTTACTAAGTTTCGCAACAAGTGACGTCATTGCACCCCTCCAGCCTGGGCGGGACCCCCTTGCCCAGTGTGACGTCACTTGTTGCCGAAACTTTGAAAGCTCATAGAAAAAGAAATATTCATCATAGGAACGTGTGGTTGGTCTCCATATTCTTAGAATGATCCTACTTTCATTAAAAAATATAAACAGAAGTCATAGGTACTCCTCATTGTTTATTATTGATTCCCCCCCCCCCCCCCCCCCCATCCAAAGTTATTCTAAAGTCAAGTCTTTCTATATTAAAGTACGCGTAATAAACGGAGTTGTTCTCCCACAGGGTTCCGTATGTATTTCTGGTCCACCTTTCTATTTCAGGATTCCTACCCCGGCCCAGGGAGCCAAATCAATGCTCCAGCAAAACTGGTGAACCTTTACTACAATTTTATTGTGGATACTGAGCTATCCCTCATAAAACCCCTGATATTACAGTACTGCTGCACATTCTATGTAATATCTAATAAACACGATATCACTGGTTTTAATTTATCAAAGCACTGACGAGACTACTTAGCGGATCCTGGAATCATTGTACCAACCCAATTTCAGCTTAAAATAATCTGGCTCCCCTCCCTTCTTTGTTTCTTGCCCAGGGCGTACAATACTATTGGGCTGCCTTACATGTCTCAATACAATATGTTTTATTATTATTATTATTATTATTATTATTATTGATTAATAACATCACAAAGACTCATGATGAAACAATAAAAATAACTAACTAAAAGTGTCCACCTAAAACCATTACGGATTTTATAATATGTGATACTTTTCACTTTTTTTACCCTACTTGACCAAAGAAAAGTGGCCCAAGCATTTAGTTCAGATGCTGCTTCTGGGAGGAAATGCCTTATTTATTTATTCATTTTATTTCCAATAATTTGTTATCAGGTACACTGTAGGACATGATATCCCAAACCTTGATATAACCGCCATTAATCAATGACTGTAATATTACTGGGTGGAGCCCAACATGAGTAATTCGAACATCACGTATCTGTGAAGCACTATGGACAAAAATCTTGTTGTCAGGCAGATTAAGTCGGTTTTGTGTGTGAAATTCACTGTGTTTAGTGTTGGGTGAATCAAGGAGCTCTGAACAGACCCACTCACATTACAATCGGTCGGATTGAGCCACACTAACACCACGCCATTCGAGGGCGGAAGATCTGGAAATCGTTGGGGGAATGGACCAAGTTTGGTGAGTCAAAACTGGAGGGCAGGAGGAGCCAACGAAATGGTGGAAGTGTTTAGTGAAATTGAGGGCGTGGTAATGATGAATTTGCAAGTACTTGGAAGAGGGTCCCCTGGTACTGGCCAAAAATATCTCAGAGGGGCAAGAAGGACGCCAACATCAACCAGGAGTCAAGAACCCACGGGATACACGCAAAAGCCGTTTCGACCACTTTGGAAGATGTCCTGATCCTTGCAGTACGAGTTGAGGTTGTTAGGAACAATAAACGACGCCCAGAAGAACCTTATCCAGTTCGTAATAGCGAGAGGCTGCCATGCTCAAAGTGAAGCTATGGGTGTCCTACAAGTGTTGGGGGTTGTGGACGAAAAGGTCACCAGCACTGAAATTGCAGCTTATCAGGTTATACCGTACACAGGACACACTGACGATAACTGAGTCCACAACAGTCAGGAGGCTCGTCACTGGAGGTTCATAGCAGGCAAGTACGCCGAAATTCAGTGGTCCAGTGAAGCGATAAGTGGGACTGATGTTTCCATTGCCAAGGGTTTGTGCTGTAGTAAGCCTACAAGTGACAGGAGCAGAGGATGGGACGGGATGTGGAGGATGCAAGGCAAATAAAAAGCGTGGGTAGGAGAAATGTTGGGGGAAGGAAAACACAGATTGGGTACAACCGTTGAAACAGGTCCATAGTGATACCATTGCAGGGACACTACCTCAGTTAAAAGACCGACATTGAATTTCCCAAAGGGAGATGAAGAAGTTAAGGATAATGTAGACAGGGGATAGTCGGAGTTGCAGTTGAAGTCCCCCAGTCGTCTTGGTCCAGAGGAACCTCCAAAGACAATGTTGTGGTACCCCTCAGCCACGATACCACTCACATTCTTGTACAGATTTTGCCAATAAATACGGAGGAAGACAAGCTGTGTGACGCCTCGAGAAAAGGACCAGAACGGTCCCCTTCATCGAACTCCCCAACGACTCAACGGTCGTAATGGCCGTTGACAGACAGGGGACGAGGTAAAAGCACCTTTATATACCGCCCGGCTCACCCAGCTCTTCATTCGACTGACTGCTCTCATACCTACGACTTCTCTCTCACCCTAGTCCTCCCCCTCTCTCTCACCCTAGTCCTCCCCCTCTCTCTCCCCCCATCACTCATTCTCCCTCTCCCTCCTCCCTCTCCATCCTTCCATCCCCCTCCCCTTTCCCCCTCCCACTGGTTGGGGTTTTTCAGCTCAAAATAGGACTTTTTCTTGTGTAGGAAAGTAATTTTGAGCACTGGTTGGCGAATGAAAAGAGTTCCGAACTGACTGGCTCACTTTACAACATCTTGTAACTAAATTATTTGAAACAATTATCTTATAGTCTTCTGTGTTGTTCTGACTCCTGAAGTTCAATACCAAATTTAGAACTATTCATTGGCTGCTTTTCATCAACTTCAGTACATCAGCTCTAACCACTATCATACACTGTTATATGAATCGATAATCAATTATCACATGATTAGGACCTAGACCCAAGGGCGAAAAGTCGGGGAATGGAATAATAAAAGGTTCCAAAGAAACTCAAGTCTAGTATGGTCAACCTCTCACCTCACCAACTGTTGATCAAAGAATTTTGACTTATCACATTTATTTACACAAACAAATATGATGACAAGTCAACATCTAGGGATCGATCCAGAATGTTCTGAAACGCAAAAGGATCAAACATTTTCAAAATGCACATATACTTACTAACAGGTTCGAACCCACTGTAACAGCGTATTTTCCTCGACAGCGATTTCATGGTCATTGGAAAACTTGCACAAAGCAGAGACAAAGAGCTAGCTACTTGAAGATGCTAGCAGCTACAGTTTCAGAAATCTCTTGACTTTAGGTCCATTTAGTACTAGACATCTGTTACACACACCATATCCATCACACTATGCTACAGGTTTAAATGGTCCCATCAATTATTTTGCCCCAGGCTAACAACAAATTAAATAGTAAAATAAATAAAGGTATTATAGAGTAACACAAGAGTAACAGAGACAGTCATACCTCGTTTAGCTTCTGAATCATATGCAAAGCATGGAAGAATGGCGGACAGTATGCCTGAGGTGTAAGGTAGCATTTGTTCATTTGAAAGCAGGATGAAATCCTTGATCCATGTGAGGGCAGTCATCTAAAAATTAATGGTACATACAGTGAAAAAGTCGACGGAAGAGAATCATAAACGTCGAGCTAAGTAATCCATGGACGGGCCACAGAACTATCAAAATACCTAAGTGCTAAATGAATTAATAAGGGATTAAGCATGAATAGCATCGAATAAATTAGGATGAAATTCATAATCTGCCATAAACTCAGTGCCCATCCGCTTGCCGAATTTAGCCCAAATTGGAAAGTGTGTTTATTATCCAGGAGAACCAAGAAAATCAAAAGATCGTCAAGTAGGTGCCAAACCAAAAACAAAAGGTTGGCACTGAAAAGATTTGCTGACACAAATAATTAAGGGAAAAGAGTAATTCATATTGTAACTGCCCAGAAGTGCCACCACGCATTTCATTAGGAAAAAAGCAGAACTGTTTTGCACTTCTTCCAAGAGCCCTGTACGATAAGACGCAAATGCAGCCAGGAAGATCATTAGTTCTAACCCAAAACCTATATTACGTTACAGTAACGATCTCTTGTTTATGCTGTCAAAACAAAAAAGAATAGTTTAATTGCACGTTATTCATCGTCAACCATCAACATAATTTATCAAAGGTCGATCAGCGTTACAAATAAACAGCCTTCTGGTCGCTGACCTGTCCTATACTGACTATCTACTTGCAACTCAAGCCGCTTTGGGCTTAGAAAGATGAGATGTGACGGATTAATTCAAATTATTTTTTGCAGCTCGAATAAAAACGCCTATTATAGGTACAAAAATAATCAGAGATCTCTCACACTAGGTGATTTTATGGTACCCCTAATGGCTACTGAGCAAACCAAGATGCTTCTATCAAGTCGCACATATATGCACCCAAAATAATAACAGCTCCACTACAATACTCTAATGCTAATTAGCGAAGTAGGTATCGACCATAATACATTTAGCTGTATTATTGTTTTTGCCAGAAAGTGCGACTGAAATGATGACTGGAACACTCATTAGTGGCTCAGGGACTTAAACGGCTGTTTAGGACTGGCTGACATTGTTCTCAAAACGTAAATGATTTTTGTGTGAGCATTTTTGGGCTCAGGTTTGGCTATGGCTTTTGCTATGCTTCTCTCGAAGCAAACGAACTAAACTTAAGGACATAATCTTCCAAGAACTTGTACTTCAGGTAACATCAAAAATATGACTGTAGTTGAGTGCATTATTTCAGTTCTTCCAAATAAATTTGATGATGGTGATTGTAATCAACAAATTATGTTAATTTACAATACGAATGATGAAACAGGTCTGCAAAAGGCATTTTTTCAAACCGTTCAGATTATTCAATGATTTTTTTTTTCCTTTTTTTAAGCCTAAACCCGAATATGACTTTTTTTGTAGGACATCAAGGACCTCTTCATACAATTACGCTTACGCGCTGCACCTGGGATCTCTGTATCATCCAGCAGTAGAGGGCCATTATATATTCATGCTCCGATTACCCTGGTCCTCTCCATCTCTTTGATGTGCTGGCAGAATTTTACACTTCGTTCCTCACTAACACATCCCACATTTTGAGGAAAGTAATCCAGATGTGAGTGGTTGACATGTACTATCAAGCTAATGAGGCAACATAGAGCTTCACATGCTCTTAACATTCGTCTCAATATCTCCTTGTGGTTTGGATCCTTGTTGGCCTTTTTTCTGAAGCTCTGTCATGGTTTTCACAAACTCATGGTCAGCTATGGTCCAATGAAAACTCCTTCCTTTCAGTATTGTCTCTGACAGACCAGGAAACTTGGTATACAAGGACTTGAGCATTCTCTGTTCAATTCAAGTGAATGTGGAGAGGTGGAAATGAAATACTTTGGGGAGATCCGTCTCACCAACCCTTCCATGGCAGCCATCTCTTCTTTGTACAGTGAGTTTGACAACTTCGACTGACTAACTCTCCAAGTTCTTTTAGAAACCAAACCATGCAGGAATAAATTGACGATATCATCATTTCATTAAACCAAACCTACCAATCCATTCATTTTGTCCTCAAGCTGGAACAACTGACCAAATCGAACTATCGGAAAAGCATTGCTGTACCTGTTCACTGACACGAAGTCTTAACTGACAACATTAATCATAAATACAAAAAAACCACAGTCATGCAGCATGGCTATAAGAGCGAATTTTCGGCATCTTCCTCCTCCGCCTAAAATTTTCTGAAAATTAATTTTCGGCCAATGTTTTCCCAACTTGATACCATACAAAATTAAAACAGGAGTAGTTTTACACAAAGTAAAATTTGGGGTGGAAGGGGGAGGAGGGGGAAATCAAAAATGTTTTGAATACCAGAAGAGTAGGTAGGTATTGGATACGTAACAAATTTTTTGCTCCATTTTTTGCCGAGTAACACCTCGGTTTGTAGATTTTCCAACGCTGAACACGATGGTGAAGTCAGAATTGCGATATCCCATTCCGTTATCAGATTAGAGCAGACGAACCAGGAAGAACATCTCAAGAAATAACCACGTTCCTTCATCTTCAAAGTGCTCCAGTTTGAGAACGGAATGAGATATCGCAATTCTGATTTCACCATCGTGTTCAGCGTACAAAACCTTTAAAATGAGGTGTCACTTGTCAGACTTTTTCATTTTGGGAATTTATGGGTAATTTCCCCCCCCTAAAACTCCCCAAAACATCCCCTTAGAGTGACCCGATTCTGCCCATCTTCGAACTTAGCCTGTCGATTGCCAAGACAGATTTTTCGTGCAAATTTGAACTTTTTATCTCAATTCTTTCGAGAGTTATCGTCTGGAATGACACATACATATATAAATATATAAATATATAAATATATATTTATATATATAAATATATAAATATATAAATATATATTTATATATAAATATATAAATATATATATATATATACATATAATTTTTGGTGTCTTTCGGCAGTGAATTCAGGATGGTCTGAAACGGATTTTGGTATAAAAATCTTTCAGAAATTCGAGTTTTAAAAATTTTGGACCGAGAACAATAGCTTCCTTTTCTTCGAAAATTCGCTAAAATGAATGAATTTACTTTAATATTGGGTGTAGATTTAGTAACAGAATTCAAATTAAAAAGTGAGCGAATTATAGGGGGAAAAATTGCTCAATGGTGAGATATTTTTTAGCAGTTTGTGTAAAACCGTACAGGGTTTTTTAAACTATTTTATTCGTTAGCACATCAAAACACACAGAAATTAGTTGGAAATGATCCAACAGCTTTTTGGTCGCTGAACGGAATTTTAAAAAAGGAATTCTAGGTAACTACTGATTCAGCCACAAACCTGTAACGTTTCGTCAGGAGACTGAGAATGATTAATGAGTATGTTTATCATTTGGGTGAATTGAACCTTGGACGGATCTTTGTTGATGCTTCGTAGGAACTCGGATAGAACATGCCCACACCTGGTGAAACATACAAAACAATCTCCAATGACCATGATGAAAGGATGGGGTTTTTAAAAACTCGAAAGGACTAAACACTAATTCTTACGAATGATTCAGCTTGTAACTACCTTTGAATATTCAAAAGAAAACAAAATAAACTGCCATCATTAGAAAGCCTATTCATTTAAGTACGATCAGATAAGAGTTGACAGTTTAAGGTTGTTTCTGGTAAATTGTGTTTTTCACATAAAACTGGTCTGACACCCAGTAGCAAAGGTGCTAATTGATGAATAATGTTGAAAACCTCATTAATTCTCTCAGAGAATTGTTGATCGGCTGCTCCTCCACAACCTACACTATGTGCAGACATGTATTCTCTCAGAGTGGGGACCCCCCGACCCCCCTCTGATCATGTCAGGGGGCTATAAAAGAGCCAGGTGCCACCAATAAATTAACCATTCTCAATCAAGCGATCGACTCGTCTGTCTCCTCCTCAATCACTACACTGGTGACCATCCGACGCGAACAACGCCGCTCAGCGCCCGCCGATCGTCTGCGTCGAGCATCGCCTCCGCAGCGACGAACCCCACCACGCTCGGCACACGCGCCCCCTCCGACGCCCCACAGAGGCGCCCCACTCCGACGCCCGCGTCAACGGAGATCGCAGCGACCCCCCGCTAGGTTTTTTTTCACGCACGCTCAACCCGGCTCAACGTAATTACAGCGCGTTCGACCGCGAACTATTGGCTATATACCTCGCCATCGTACATTTTCGGCAACAGATCGAGGGGCGCCCACTAACCATATACACGGACCACAAGCCCCTAACGACCTCTCTCGCGACCCAATCCAATACGGCCCCGCCAACGAGGCTCCGTCACCTCAGATTCATTTCAGAATTTACGACGGACATCCGGTACGCCGAGGGTCCTACAAATATCGTCGCCGACTATCTCTCTCGCCTACCACCGACGGCTAACACGCCCGATACGCACGCTGTCGCCGATTATCGAACCCCTTTCACAATCCTTCAACTCGCCGACGCACAAGCCGCCGATGAACACATCACCACAATGACCCTCACGCCACACCAGATACAAGGGCACGAAATACTGTGTGATAACACCGAAGCCGCGCCCCGCCCCTACGTCCCGACGCCTCTCCGCCTCGCTGTTTTCCGGCACTTACACGGGATGACGCACCCCGGGATAAAAGCCACAACCGCCCTAAGCCGGGCACGATACTACTGGCCGAACATGACATCATCAATTCGACTATTCACGCGCGCCTGCCTGAGTTGCAACCGCGCGAAAACGACGCGACACATAAGGGCCCCCCTCGGCGAATTTCCCGACGCAGCACCACTTGAACACGTCCACATAGACCTCTTTGGCCCACTACAACCTTCGGCAACAAAAAAAATATATATTGTCGATGATCGACCGCGCCACCGGCTGGTTTGAATGTGTCCCTCTATCGACCATTTCCGCCGACGCCGTAATTACGGCCCTACACACCCATTGGATCGCGCGATATGGCTCCCCTGCCCACATCACCACCGACCAGGGCACACAATTCACCTCCGCCGACTTCCACAAATACTGCACATCAATGGGCACGGAGGTACATCACACCAACACGTACCATCCCCAAGCAAACGGCCTCGTCGAGCGACTACACCGCATCCTAAAAGATGCGATAATCGCAACCGCCACGTCCCGCACTTGGGCCACTCACCTCAGCGGCCTCCTCCTCGGCCTACGAAATCGCCCGGGCCCCGACGGCTATTCACCGGCTCAACGCCTCTTCTCAGCCACTCCTCGCCTCCCGGGAGATTTATTCACTCAGCCGCCACCGACAACCGTACCCTTCCGCACGAACGAGTCTTACCGCCACTAAACACAGTCTTACATGCCCTCTAAACTGCGCACAGCGACCCATGTGTACGTACGCGTCGACACACCGCGGGGGAAACTAGAGCCACCATACACCGGCCCCATCAAATCCTCACAAATGACGGTAAAACCCTCACATACATCACGGACGACCACAAAACGCCGTCAGTGTCTGTCGACCGATGTAAGCCGGCCCCCTCTCCTACGCACACCACGGGCCCCGCCACCACACCTACAACCGCCCCCCACCCTACCGCTGCGGCTATAAAATCGCACGCCCAACAGCACCGACAACCACTCACAAACAATGTCGCCAAAACCCCCCACGACCGCCCAGCTCGCAAGGGATCTCGCCCTGACGCCGTCCCCAGCGGCTCCGGAAAAACGCCACGCCACGCCGCACGGGATCCCACCTGCAGCCACCGCCCGGAATCCGCCCGATCTCCGCGAAAACGGCACCGGGGACCCCCGTGATGAGCGTCACCACCACCCCGCACCACACCGTGACGCTGCAGCTCCCACCGTACGCCGGCTCCTGCAGCGACTGCTGCATACACGGGACGCGTCGTCCCGCTCAGCACACCATCGGAGTACAAGCCTCGCCCGCCACCGCTACCGTAGCCACCTACGCCCGGCACCTAGCGAAGGCACTCCTCGCGACGACGGACAAGGGGACGCAAACCACCCCCACGGGGACATCACCCCTGGCCGCACCCGCGGCACGGCCGATGTCCCCCAAGCCGGCACACCCGCCATCACCGCACGCGCCACCCCGCACTCTGTCGTCACGCCGGCGCACGCCACCGCGTCGCCCGCGACCGACACCGCTCGACCGCCGCCACGCCCGATCCCGCCTCCATCGCCGTGACCGCCGCTAGCACCACCCCGAACTCGACCCCCCGACCACGACAACCGCAGCCACCCGGACAGCCACAACGGACCACCGCAACCACCGCAACCAGCACACGCACCTCCCACGCCCGACAACCAACGGCACGAAGAAAAAAATTTAATTAAATACGTAACTTAAATTCTGGGGGGAGCAGTGTTGTGATCGGCTGCTCCTCCACAACCTACACTATGTGTAGACATGTATTCTCTCAGAGTGGGGACCCCCCGACCCCCTCTGATCATGTCAGGGGGCTATAAAAGAGCCAGGTGCCACCAATAAATTAACCATTCTCAATCAAGCGATCGACTCGTCTGTCTCCTCCTCAATCACTACAAGAATAATATGCTATTAAGCCGAATTTTTAAGTGAAGCACGCACGAAGCAGCTAATTCTCAGTTCTTCTCATCTTTACACTGTGAACGCTTTGTTACTGTCATGCGAACCGGAACTCAAATGCCCTGGTATGGGAATATCAGCAGTGATTCCCTCACCGATGAGTCCCCTGTTTTCAGTGGTATAGGCACTTTTGTGGGTCCCTGCCAGGTGCATGTGTTTCTGAATCCAAACCCAACCTTTACTCCAGCATAGCCAACTGTAAAATGACTGAGTAAAAAAAAAAACCACTATTCAATGTAATAATGGTGATGCTCAGTAAGTTCCTTCCACCTAGGAATAAGAAATAAAAGTTGTGGGGATAAAACTAACATTATTGTGCTTAACTGTCAATGTAATACCCACATTCATTTTAACATGAATGGTTAAGACAGGATTTGGCATCATGTCAGAAAATCTGTTACCCCAGATTTCTAGTGGATTTAACATACAACCAATCCATATCCAGGCAAAAGTAGCTCAATTTTCATCTCAGGAAAATCTTTTAGCCACTCGTTGGAAAGCTGTAAATTATCAAAAATCTCAATGCCAAAATTACCCCTCCATTCTTGCACGTCCTAATGGACATATCTGCTATTTTCAAAGGTTTCCTTGAGGCAACCCCCCCTCCCAAGGGGCCAACGACCCATTCTGCATCAACTGAGCTGACTTCCATGTGTACGTCAAGACAAACTCTACTCTTCACTGAAAAACGTCGCTTCTCATAAAAAACAAACAATATTCGTAAGAAACGATAACCCGTTGGAAAGCTGGGCTCCTGGTGAAGTTGTTCCCGTTCCCGGCAAATGGGATTCCGAAGGCACTTAGTGAGCTAGAGCGCTTCGAAGTTTTGCAACTTTTCTCGGATTCGCAAAAATTCTATTTTAAACTGAGCAGGTGTTCACTCAAAAATTCTTCCGAATAGTAGGTATATTTTGAAAAGATACTAAATGAGCTATTCACAGCACCTTAATGAATGGGTGTTACAGCCAGTTTCATGTGGAACAATGAGATTCACGAAAAAATTTAACGGGCAATTTCACCTGTTTTATTTTATTTTCTTAAGTAAAAGATCTCGGCGAGTGCTTTCCGAAAAGGTGCTATATGAGGGGTATCCGATGATCGAAAGTGGGCGATAAACCAGGCGAAAGAAAGCGAAACGACGTCAAAGGTAAAGGCCTCAACCCCACGTCCGCCTGGGGGGAACCCTCAGCGCCACCCACTTATGACGTCATTTCGTATTCTTTCTATCTGTTTGTTGCACAAGCTACATGGTATTGAGATGAAACCAGCAGAGGGGGGTTTTCAAGGGTAATAAATCCGATTCTGAGATCAAAAAACAAAAAAATTCCTACACACGGAAATTGCCCACTGTCACGTAAATAAGACAGGTCCGGGCTAGGTTTAAAAATAAAATACAAATGAGGCATTTTCGATCGGAAATGAGCCAAGGAGTCGATTCCTAGCTTTTTGCAGACCAGTTTTGTGTACACCCTGTAGAGAACTGTGAAAAGGAGAGTTGTAGAGAAATGGATGTGTAATGAACTCACAAATTCTTTGAATGAGGGTCATTCAGGAGATCGAACAGCCCATCCAGGAGCTCAGGTAGGAATAAAATCAGTTGGATGTCAGGAACAGCATCCAGAACAGTTACCCAAGATATAATATATTGCCGAGCAAACGTATTTTTGGAATATAATCGTTCTCTCAACAAAGGCATGAAACGAACTAGATCAAAAGTAGCGTTCTCAGTAACGATATCCTGAAGCAAAAGAAAACAAACAAAAAAGTTTTACTGAGCAAAGTTTGGTGGGAAACAAAAATTTTTCAAACCAGACAACAAATCTGACCATCGTTACACAATGAAAAATTCCAAATTTTGCCAACATTTCAGTGATTACTGTCAAACTTTGTCAAGCTGTGGTTGGTCAATTATAGCAGCAGCAAATTATGGGCAGTTACAGTGGTTCGGGTCTGGAAGCTCCCAATTATTTAAAGGACTAAAGAGTGGTTGAATCGGAGACAAGTTCTCTCTTTGTTTTTTAAATGCTTTTGGCCATGAAATGAGGTGACAGCACCCTTTATACGAGTCACATGAAATTTTTCCACTCATTTCAAATAAGGCAGAACTACTATCATACGTATTCTAGAGCACACTTGATAGCTACAAGCTCGGCTGTGAAAATACCCTTAAATTTTCAGTTAATTTTTTTGTGCCTCTGGGTTGTCAAATGCCCCTCCAGTTCCTATACCCCGCTTCGATTCGTCCATAAATATCTTACAGAATCTTCCATAGCTCACTGCAATTTTCTCTAATAAAAAATATGATCTTGGGTACATGGATCAGAAATAATACTCTGAAAAGTTTTTTCAACTGCTTATTCACATGGGATGAACATGCTTGTAGTCAGCAATTTCGCAGAATACTCTACCGCTATTAAAGGTGTAGGTAGGCCCAAGAAGGATTTGTAAGAGCTGAGCTGAAAGATTAAGGCTATTCATCACAAGCGCTGACTACCTGAATTGTGTATCAGAAAATATCAGCCAGAAATCTTTGTACTAACTAATAACTAAGTAGAGGTATATTTGTCTCAGCTTCCAATGCATTTTAGAGGGGTTGAATTTATAGCTGCTATGCAGAACCACTGAGTCCTATTTTGGATTTTGCCTAATTTCACCAAGTCCACCCCTGGGTGCTGAATCAGCAAAAAACGAAACACCCAAATCCATTTTAGATCGAATTAGATGGGTGGTAAAGTAGGATAACTATTTTTGGGTCGCCTACAAAATTTGTATGTGCCATTGCTTTCAGTATATTGATCTCACAAGAGCCTTCTAACATAGAATGTGGACTTCCATGACAAATATGAATCGAGGTGCCCAAATTTCTGCAAACTCTTGTGTTAGGAATAGCAATTCTACCAAACTATTGTGACTGTTCTCAATGCCTCCCTTCTATGTGTAAATGCAATAGTATTAGTCTTACAGGGGGACAAGGAGAGGCCAGGATTCAATAACCAACGATTAAGCTGATGCACGGCTTCTTCAAGGAGGGTGACAATATCTCGATCTGATTCCGCTATCTGAAAACCTGGATACAAACCCCCCGTTCTGATTCCATGTAAACACACGATGATGATATGGTGATATCATCACCATATTGAAGAGAAGCTTCACGGTCGAGGTGTATAAGACGAAACTTATTGGAGAAAGTAGCTCTCCTTGGGCTAGTCGTGTCCTCAGCTGGAGGTTCTTTATCTAACTCCCGACTATAACTGCATAACATATATGAGCTCTACCTATTCTCAAAATAACTACATGCGAGCTTTTTGAAATCCGTCACACCTCCTTGGATCATCCTATACTTGACATGACAATCCCTTCGACCAACCAATAATTAATTTTGAATATGGGAACTATTACAGACCCACCTTCAGCAACTTGTCCAGGTGTTCTGATGCACTCTTCACTCCTTGGTCTTGATCAGCAGCAAGCCTGCTGAGTCCACTGAAGATTTCAGAAAAATACGGCAATACCGCCCCTCTGGTGACCTTGACTACATTATACAATGCTTCACAGGCAAAGTAGCGGATTTTTGATTCATTGTCACTAAAATTGGGAAGGATTGGCCGCAGCAAATGTTCAGCATATTCAGCAGAATCCTGCAAAAGAAAGAGCTCACATAAACTTTGCCCTGGAGGTAGATGAATTAATCATAAACAATCAGCAACAAGGCTTGCCACACTCAAGATTCAGGTAAGATTCTCTTGTCATAAAGAATTAAGTAATCAGGCAAACACTCCTGGGCCAAAAGTGTCAGGAGAGTTTCTGAAAGCACGCTAGCAGAGGAAATACTGATAAGTAATGAAGTACCTTTGTCATACACCTTCACATACATAGATTATAGATTTGAATGGTTTCAAGTACCTTAGGGTGGGCACACACACAGATCCTCACTGAACAGATCTGACTCAGAGTGCCATTGGAGGATGTTTTCAAATGTATGGCATCATACCAACGAAAATGTGTCGTAACAATAATCAAACGTCCATGAATGCCACCAATACTGTGCAGCGTTGGCAAGGAGAGAACTTGTCGCCTGGAGGTGTTTTTGTGAGTACGGACAGGGCTAGAGCGATCACGGTTGCCATTGAACACCATTTTATTGTTTATTTACATACTGGCGTTACAAAATGTCTTCTAAAGTATTTTGTGAAGTTTTCTGGTCGACAACATAAAAATTAGGTGAAATATGCATATTAGCCTAAACAATGGGTGAAAATGAGGGCAAAATGTGTGTGTGTGTGTGTGTGTGTGTGTGTGTGTGTGTGTGTGTGTGTGTGTGTGTGTGTGTGTGTGTGTGTGTGTGTGTGTGTGTGTGTGTGTGTGCGTGCGTGCGTGCGTGCGTGCGTGCGTGCGTGCGTGCGTGCGTGCGTGCGTGCGTGCGTGCGTGCGTGCGTGCGTGCGTGCGTGCGTGCGTGCGTGCGTGCGTGCGTGCGTGCGTGCGTGCGTGCGTGCGTGCGTGCGTGCGTGCGTGCGTGCGTGCGTGCGTGCGTGCGTGCGTGCGTGCGTGCGTGCGTGCGTGCGTGTGTGTGTGTGTGTGTGTGTGTGTGTGTGTGTGTGTGTGTGTGTGTGTGTGTGTGTGTGTGTGTGTGTGTGTGTGTGTGTGTGTGTGTGTGTGTGTGTGGGCGGGCTGGGGGGTATAATCCCATAGTACCGGACTTTCCAGAAATCGTACAAACCCATCATAATGCGCCTTTTTGGAAACGTCTCATTAACACCTTTCCATTTCATTAATTTTAGTTCATGGTGACTAAGGAAAGTGCGAAGTACAGATAGAAATATTTTTATACCATTTTCGGATTCTAGGTACCTTGAAACGGAAACAATCAAATTTTAAGGGGAGGTTAAAAACATGTTTTTCATGCTCGATTCCAAAGGTTCATTATTGAAAATAATAGATCAAAATGAAAAATAATCCTCCAAGTTCCTCCAAGTACTGTCTTCTCCTTTGCCCATAGAAAATCAATAAGATAATATAAAGTACTGAATAATATTGAGGACCTGTAATGATTTCGATTGTTTACTTGCAGCTAACCTGCTTGACCACTTCACGTTGCACTGCAACAAATGAGGGTGGCTCCCCAATCAAGGCCAACGAAAACTTTCGGAGCAAGTAGAGCGGTCCAACAATAATTCTTACAATAAAACATGGAGCAGTGGCCGAACTAATTAAATTTGGCATCGGTCAACGTAAAATAAATGGGAATCCGGCATTTCGAGAATCACTCCAGACACTTTTCGCTAGGACAAGTATTGGTCAACAAATCTTCACTTGCTGACAACTGTAGGAACTTCTGATGGCCATCAACCGACGTTGCTCAACCAACCTAGCGTATCGGTATCTCAATTTTTCCAACACTACAGGAAAGAAGAAAGACGATTTCTCTAATATGTATACATTACAAATTACACCCCCTTCAAAACTCATTAACACCATCTGATTGTTGAATAGGTAACAGATTTTTTTCTGGTAAGAAACATCAAACAGAAATACTCATGATTGAGTTTCCTCATTCACAATTCTCACTTTAGCCTCAATCAACATTGCGTATTTAACTCGGAAAAATCCGAGAGAAGCTGGAATTTCGGATGAAACACATCTTAGTAACTAAGCTCCGAGCATGAAATAATCAGAATTAGATCAGGTATATATAATCTCAGATTGCTCTTTGATACCTACAAAACAAAATTTAACGAAAAAGTGTTTTCTGTGTGCCAACTTACCAATATTGAAAAAAAAAAAATTCAACTTGTATTCGGAGGCTATTTTCCAAGAAACCCTGTCGGACCCACATGGTGGCATAAGAGTGAATGGAGTTCCCATCGATACGATTCGATATACGGATGATTATGGTTGTCTTAAGGGGGGATTTCACGACCTGATTTCGGGACCCTAAATCGGGCCCGATCACCATCGGCCCTGAAACCGAATGGTGAAAATCTGTGCTACTGGTCACGTTTTGGGGAGGTGACCAGGCAGGGAGGTCGGGAGAGATTTCCAACCGATTTCGGGTGGAAGGGTGGGGACAGACCAGGCCCAGGTTTCTAGAACCATGGTTGATATCAATGATGGCGATAATGGCAGCACTATACTTCAAGTCTTTGTACGTCCTGCCAGTGGCCAAAAAAACGAAGCGTGCCTATCAACCGTTCCTCTGCACTCACTGCTTCACGCATAACCGTACTTTTTTTTCGATATGAGGCCTCACGATATTTAGTAAATTGGTGAAAACCTCGGGTGTCATACGCAAGAAATTCCGGAGATCTTCAGCATCCAATACGTCCATAACTCTTGCATGACTCAGTACACGCCTTTCGCGGTATACCTGCTTCATTAACATCTTCTTTTTCTTCCTTTCTTTCTCGCACACGGCCAAAGCAGTTATAATGCTACACCAACAACTAACTGCTTTGAAAAATACGGAGCTATTTAATTAAATTTTTGAAACTTTAAAAAACTAAATATTTCATTTTAAAAACTAACTTTAAAACTGTGAAACTAACTGTAAAAAATGTTCCTGGATGAAGAAATTATAGCAACGAACTGAGCAGTAGGTCCGGCGCTTCAGAACGGTTCGTGAAAATACAACGCTCTGCGAGGGAGAGGAGAGAACAGTGGCAGGGAGATCGGGACCATGAACGGGAAAGGGCGGTCGGGGGCGCGTCGTGAAATCCCAGCTGTAACCAGGAGCCAGGGCGAGTTGCAGCAACTGATCAATGAAGCTGTGAGAACCAATGCAGAGTATGGCCTGCGTGTAAAAACCAAGCGCCCAAAACCAAGGTTATGGTTTTCTCTAAGACACAGGAAAACTCCTCTAAAGTGGATCGATTGAATGGAGATCAAACAGGTTCCCTCATATAAGTATTTGGGGGCGCTGGTGAATGGCCAATGCAACCAGCGTCCAGAGGTCGTGCCGCGGATAGCACAGGCCACAAAAGCATTATTCGATATGAAGAGGTTATTCATTAGACCTGAGCTCAGCATGGATCTGCGGGTGCGCATGTTGCGATTTTACGTGTTTCTCTATGGTTGTGAGTCGTGGACTCTGACTGCTTACCTAAAGAGGAAGCACTAGAAATGTATTTATATGGGCGCATCCTCAGGATCCCTTGGGTGGACAGTGCCGAACATCGAGGTCTTGAGGAGGATGGCTAAAGAAAGGGAGCTACTGCAGACTGTGAAGGAAAGGATGGCCCGTTACCTTGGGCATATTATGAAGGGTGACAAGTACATCATAGTAGTAGTGACATAGTACTTCAGTTGATAACTGAAGGAAAAATCCAGGGCAGGTGGTCGACTGGGTGTCGGCAGAACTCATGGCTGAGATACCTTCTTGCATGGTTCGGCTGCCCTTCACTCCAGCTGTTTCGTGTCGCTACATCAAGAGAATCATTTGCCATCATGACTGCCAACCTTCGGATGGCGACGGCGTCATAAGAAGACAACATCAAAAACGGCGTCAACATGGAAGATTCTGGAGCTGCGCTTCATTTGGTTTTTGAGTTAAACTATATATTACCTTCTGTCGGGAAGGCAATCTTCCATCCATCACCACGATCGTAATGTCATGCTACGAGGGCAACCCTGTCATTAATACATAGAACATCCGCATCATGAGACCATGTGGTGCTAGCTGCCCTCACTTCGATCCACTGCATCGACCAGAAACCTATGCTCCTTGCTTACGCAGTTTCATAGTAAATTCAAGTTGTTCATTCAGTACTGTTTTCACTCTACTTATTTGACTACAATATGGAGGCATGTCGAATAAATTCCATATTGAAATTACAGTGTACAATTATCCTAATAGCCCGGTACCCTCTTCAGACGAGTTCTGCCATTCTTTCGAGGTAACTAATTCCTGAACTACGTTTACCTTGAAAATAGAATCCAGCGGTACCAAAAACGAAAAGATTGAAATACGCCAGGTTGGAAAAGCAGCAACAAAGTGGTACATAGATAAACGAACTATACCAACTTGGTTTAGGTATGGTAATGTTTCGATAGAGGTAATCAAGTGTTGTGACCTAATCACGATACTTACCTTCCCAAGAGCAATGGCGACTGCTGCCAATCCCATCAATCCTCCTTTCTTGAAATTAGTATTCTGTGACATCGTAAACTCGATGCCCAGAACTCGAAGAAGTTTTCTGATCTGCACAGTGTTGTTCAATGCCACAAATTCTCTAACCATTCTGGAAAACATGAAAAAAAGATCCCGCTATGCAGCTTTACAATAAGAGCACATTTTCGATGTTACGCACCTACCTCGTACCTACACTATCCTCACATCACACTACCCTTCAACATTTTCTACGGCTTTCAACCAAAAATCTCCAACTCTGAGCCATTGTTCGCCCTCCTAACTGTTGTGATTTTTGAAACGGCTTATTTTATCAAGCTACCATCTTCCCCTTTCTTGTTGGTTTTACGAAATTCTTTCAAATTTCGGTCAATATTTAAATAGCAACAAAAACTCAATTTGTTTTAGGTAAAGCTGACATGCTTTTGCAAAAATATTCTTAGCTAATCATAATTTTATTTCTGTACAGTCAAACTACAGTTTTCTCCCATTAAACCTATTGAGGGTTAATTAACGCTATTTCCCGGTAAACTCATCATTCTCAACAGTTGACGATAATTAATCTCAATGGTTGAAAATAATAATAATTAAAAGCACACAGGTCTATAGGCCCCTGGAGCGAACAATAATTTTTAACATTAACGGTATGTAGTGAAATAAAAATACAGTATAATAATAACAAAATTAGTGAAATTGAGTACCTATTTTTTATAGTTTGATGTAATTATTTCGACAAATGTGTTTTGATTGCATCATCATGCCATTTATTACAAAATTGGGAAATACGGAAATCATAGGATATCCGTATTTTCAGGGAATTTGATTTGTACCTATTTCCCAGTTCACACCCTGGTAACGACACAGCAGAATATTCAAGGCAGCTATGGACTTGTGTAATTCCATGGCAATAACCAATCAAATATCAATCTCCGGTCTTGAAAAACGGCAATGAAGATCCATAAATATTCAGTAGGCAACGTAATAAGTGCACCTCATACTTTTCAATTTCTAATGCAGCGGCCTTTCTTTTATCGTGCTGCTTGTCAGTCAAAGCCCGAACACAAGCAATACTCAAAGGAGCGTGATCCCGATCTGCCATTTCTGTTTGACACGCGAAAACTCAGCAGCCACTATGAATTAACACTTTACAAAAAACAAAGTGATTAACGGCTTGACATGATGAATGAATTTAATTCAACATTCATTTAACACAATTAAAAACATGAGTTAAAAGTGAACAAAATTTCCAACGTCCTTATCATGATAAACAAATGATAGGTAACTGATTATCGTGGTTAGTTTATAAACAAACACCCGGAAAGTGATGGCGCATAATACGTGGAGGAAGAAGAAGTTATCTCGTAAATCAGTGGCATGATTGTATTATTTTAACGGATGAGATTTCCAGATAGGACTTATGAGTCATGTTGATCTAATGAGTTATAAATATTCATCCGTACAGTTCATGTCAAATCTGATGCAAGCCGTCAATCTATCTGTAGCTTCCTTACTAGGTAGGTACCTACTTACCTACCTTCCAGATTTTCTCACCATGAAGGTAGAAGACGAATTTGATCCAACAATACGATTACATGCATGCTACGAAACAATTAACAATATAAAATTATTTTTCTTATGATATGCCACTATCCCCATATCAGAACCCTTCACTAGAGGATCGCCCGGTTAATGCAGAAATTCTGACATGTCAGGTCAACGGCATCAACCAAATGCCCGTTGAACTTGCCATGGGATTTGATCAGTAGGTACACCTGTGGGAAAATGAACTATCAGACGTTTCCACAGGATGTACCGCCAAACCAAAAGTGTTAATTCAGGAGTGCTGACGACCGATTTCCCAAGACCTCGCAGCCACAGTCAACGACTGTGCTTTAGGGATGGGCAAACCGGCTCACCTTGAAGAACGGCTCTGAGCGCTCCGCTCACTTAAAAGAACCGGTTCTTTTGATCGGCTCAACGGCTCATCTTTTTTTTTTTTAAGAATCGCCATCACAAATTGCTCCCTCTCCCGAGGGATCATCATGCTATAGCGGGGGGGGGGGGGTTGCTAAAAGAAAAAGAAAGAGATTTTAGTAATTGAATATTCCATTTTTTAATAATATTAATTTAAGTAAAAGAAAAAGAAAGAGATTTTAGTAACGTGAATATTCCATTTTTTAATAATATTAATATAAGTAAATATTAATGTTTACAAATTTCTAAAAAAAAACTATTTACATGAAATTCATATTGTGCCCTATGAATATGAAGAGCATCATCGTGATTTTGTCGGTAGTCAGGCGGCTGCGTTTTTCGGTACACACTTGCCCAGCTTTGGAGAACAGTCTCTCGCAAGGTGTACTAGTGCTTAAAATGCACAACCTCCTCCTCACTAGTGAATACAAATTCGGGTAGGTGAATTTTCTACTCTCCCACCACACTAGAGGATCATTCACCCGCGGCAAATAGGGCTCATACAGGTATTTGTCTAATTCGACAATCGCTTCAGCTTGGGGGTCGTGTTTACCGTGTAAATGAGATAACGCCTCATCAAAATCACCCCAAATGGAAGAAGAGTTGTCATTGTCGAGACGAGAACGGACTGACAGCTGAAGACTGAATTGAATGTCGTCGTCGGCGTCCAGGTCCAGGGAGTGACTGGGAGCGGGGAGGGGTGAAGCGGGGAGCCGAATTCGAAGAGCCAAGGCCCGCGATCGTGAGTGGGAGAGGGGTGACCGCTGACCGGTGAGCGAGAGAGCAGATCCGATCCTTACCGAACCGATCTCAGAAGAACCGAAGAACCGCGGTTCTTTTTTACTCAGTCACCGCTCTCTCGCTCTTCTGAAAGATCCGGCTCAAAGAACCGGCTCAGTAGTGAGCGACCCACCCCTACTGTGCTTTGGCCTTTGCAATCGTGACGTAGCAGTAGGCGGAACCGTACCTACCCCTTCCTGCATGTACCAAAATTGGTATAGGATGCTGTCATCACCGTTACACCTAATGAGCCGGAATGATCATCCCTCTCCTTCTGAATCCAAAATTTCGATTGTGCTTCCAAAACAGAACGCCCTATCACGCCTCCGACCCGAACTGGCAACTGATCGGAAACACAGAATTAATACTATCTCTCCTTAGATGTCCTAGAAGCAACAAGTCAATAGGCTTTAATCGTGCCCAACCTTCTCAGTCTTTGGACTGATCGTTTGGAGGAAACCTGACAGATTCCCCCCATCCTAGCTGCAGAAGCCTGCTCCTGCCAAGTCGCCTGGACCAGTCATCAGGCAATCACCGAAGACTGATACCTACCACTAAACAGGTCAGAGTCATTTGACTATTGTTATCCGTTCGCTCCCGCGTGACATTCGCGAAAGCGGCAAACTTATCGCGGAGTGCGTTCGAAACATTCCCAATTCTGAGGGCTTAGGTAGGACTTGAATTAGATTACACATAGGTATATGTATACATTTCATTCAAGTAGGTACTCATATCTCTTCATTAAATAGCGCTTCTGTTTCAGAAGAATACAAATTACTAATCAAGTCCATTTTCATTTACAACCCTCGGATTCCAGGTGTGTATCAGGCGGGTTTACTCCTTGATTCTCAAAGGAAGTAATCTCTAGAGAGTAAGATCTTCCTGCCGAACGGTAAACGGGACAGCCTAGGGTAGAACTTACATCTCGGGACTGGGGTAGACATCCCTCTAAATAGGGAATTAGTGAAAACCCCAGAACCAAACCCTTACAATTGGTGGAGGCGCCGAATCAGGTGCAAAGGAAGGGAGGGAGTGAGAGAGAGACACTTCTGCCACCCGTCCAGTGACAGAGTCAATAGTTTTTTCCATTGTTGTCCTAGGTGAAAAATGACGTGGGATAACACCAGGAAGTTCCTGGAGCTTTACCGGGCCAAAACTATCCTTTGAGATCCAAAAAAAAAACCCACACCACAAAATAATTGTACCTAGGTAGGTAAGTACCTACTGTTGTTGCAACAGGCATTTGAATGGGGTCCATTGGATGAATGCAGATCACGAATCCTCATCTGTAGGTACTCAGGCACGAGGAAGGTTGTAAAGCCACTGGTGGCGAGAACAACTCAAGACAAGGTGAGAAGCCCCCCCCACTCTTGTCCTCGAACATTTGGGGGACATTCTCTCAAGAGTGTGGAGATGTCTACTTTCATGCAATTTCTGAGTTTGTAAAACACCAAGAAGGTTCTCACGAGAGTGCGGAGCCAGCTTTATATAATAAAACTCGGCGCTTTGCGCCTCGCAAGGGGCCCTATTCCTTGACCTATTTAATTATATCGAAAGAAACTATGAAACATGGTACATGCTCTAGAATGGGGAAGACCATGGAGGTGGTGGAGAGGGGTTCTATATATGTGGGGGAAGCCAAGGGGAGTGTGGGCAGAGTGAGTGTGGGAAACACGAGTTATATGCCTTATGTCCAGCCAAAATAACTGGTTCGAATAAGTTTCTCAGTTGGTGGGGGTGAGTGGGGGAATATACCTGTTCAGCGGGAGAGCTCATCAGTTGGAACAGCTTGAACTCATCCACCAGCATAAATAAATAGGTAGGTATGAATTCTAATGACGAAATAGAAATGAGATTTTTGGAAGGTTATTCAAGGTTTCCTTAAGCTCCAGGTTCGTTCAGACAGACAGTCCTGGACCGTTCTAGCCAAGCCACACCCCTTTTTGTGTGTTCGGACAACACCAGAATGTTCCTGGATGGGCAGTTGTCTGTTCGGACAGACAGTCCAGGACCGATAAGGACTAGTTCTAACAGTCCTGGATTTTTTTTAGGACTGTTGATCCTGCACACGCGCACTCGATGCTTCAATCTTCAGCTTATGTGGAAGGTTACAATGCTTCAGGTTATCCATTCGGAATCATCAGCGAGTGTTCGGACAGGCACAGTTCTGGAATAATCCTGCACGGTTCTATCCCCTCATTTTCAGAATGCAGTTCCGGCCTGGACTGGTTCAGAACTGCCTGTCCAAACAAACCAATGATCGGATGGTTCAAAAAATGCAAGAACTCTTGCAAAAAAATTCATGAATCCAACACGGCTGGAACGGCGTTCGGAAAACGAGTTTCCACACTTGACATGGTTGGGTGGGCTGTCGAAGCCCACAGTTGCACAATGGGCTTTGCATGGAACTTATTAGTTGAGAATATTGAAAAATATTGGAATATTGAAAAATGGCGGTCGCTTTCATTGAGTGAAAGTTTGTCTCTCGTTGGTCTGTGATTATATCTGTGTAGTTTAGTGGCAATTTACTTTATATCCGTTGAAAGTGGTTTTGATCGTCACATTTAACCCCTTGCTATCGTCCGATTAAGTTTCGTGTCTAAAAATAATCAGTCAGTCTGTTAAAATGCCTGAAGACTTTGTGAACCGTCAGCCACGTTTAAGAAGCCGAGTCACCCGGTACTGGTGTCACCCAAAGCTGATTTGTCTGACGATATTTCTTTGTTATCATCTCAGATTGATACTGACACAGTTGTGACAGATCTCATGTCAACTCTTGTGAAGGCTTTTCCCGATCAGAACAGTCCTGCATTGACCCAGTTTGAAGGTGAGTTGCTCGCTAGTTTGGCTAGTGTTGATGAAGGCTCAATTCGAGTTTGCGGGAAGAATATCTTTCCATAGTTGGCGAAGAACAACAGAGTCGACGTCAACTGAATTTCTGCCTTCGAGGTTTGGCTAAAACTGAGGGGCTCAACCAAAACGCTCACGAGCGGGAAGTTCAATTGGAAAAAGCGGTTGTTGATGTCATAAACAACAAGGTTCATCCCTTATCTCCGTTATCAACGACAACAATTGTCCGTGCTCGCCGTGTTGGAAAGTTTGACATCCCGACCGCTGGTGGTACCCCAAAACCTCGGCCAGTGGTTGTCACACTCAATAAACATATTACGAAAATGGATATCTTCCGAAACAAAAAGAACCTCAAAAACTCGGGCTACATGATCACAGAGGATCTAACATCATGCCGTCGTAAAATTCTTCATGCAGCTTTTGCTAGGTTTTCGAAGAGCCAAGTATGGTCATTGAATGGAACTATCAAATGGAATTTTAAAGGCAAAATTCATTCGGCCAATACAATGAACGAGTTCCTTGCAAAATCGAAACAGCAAAAAACGTCAGATAACCCTGGCGGAGATGTCCAACTTTGACTTTCGGAAACCACTGTATCACCCGAAGCTGATCTACTAGTGAAGACAGATCTGACTTTCTTTTTTTTTTCTCTCTGCCACTGTACGTCGGATTTAACCTACAGGTAGTAACGTGTTGTTGCCCGCTAAATGATTTCATTTGACCATGTTGAGTAGATAGGTATAACTGTATTTCACTCATCACTTCACTACTTACATAATGTTCATATTGTTCGACTTTTCTTTCCGTTTATTATTTTCTTTATCTACTGAAGGTTCTTATTGTATTTTTTCAAACTTCTTATTCTCTTCAACCAGGTGTTTTAATTCTACAAGTCGTTCTGTATTGACTTTTCTCAATTTATTTGAGCTCAAATCATGCAGGTATATTATGTTTTTTCATATACTCCAAATATTCTGTCGTCTTGCCGTCATATTAGGCCGCCTTGGGTGGATGATGAGTGTCACCCATGACTGACACCAGTGATTTGTTCCTGTCTTGTCCTTCTCAATCCCTGTCAATCTCGTCTCATCCCTTTGTTTCTCCCTCTGCAGCAGATGATATTCCAATTGACGATATTGCCTGTAGTACCTCTCCAAGTCAGCCAAACGAAGTTTCAGCGCTTATCAATCGGCAGATTTCATCTAACAAACGTTGTTTAGTAGCCTGCCATGTAAATATAAACAGTCTGCCCAGTCATATCGACGACCTTCGACTGCGGTTCGATGGTAGACGTCCACACCTTATAGGAATCACAGAGACGTGGCTTAAGAGTTCTTTACCGAATAACATGGTAGGAATGGAGGGCTACAAAATCCATCGTAATGATAGATACAGAAAACGTGGAGGTGGAGTCTGCCTGTATTGTGCGAGTTCGCTGAAAACCCGAGTGATTTTGGCCAGTGGCCCTGGTTCTTTTTTTGAATTTATTTTTGTTGAAGTCGAGTATCGCCCTGCGAAAAAGGTTCTAGTCGGTATAATTTATGTGCCAAAAACTCCGTCCACTTTCGGAGAGCTCGAAGAGGCAATTTCTAGTGTAATCTTTGGTTACGAAGATGTCATTATTATGGGGGATCTCAACACAAATTTGAATTCGGATAATCTGGCTAGCTTAAAACTTAAATCACTTCTCTCTTGTCTAAATTTATCCGTCCTGCCGTCATCTCCTACCCATATTACTCTCAGCTCAGAAACTCTAATAGATCATTGTTATGTCTCATCACCTCATAAAGTTACCAACTACTCTCAGTTACTAATTCCATCTTTCGGCCACCATAAGCTGCTTGTTTGTTCCTACAAAATTCCTTTACCTAAATTTAGAAAACAGACTATCTCCTGCAGAAATTTTAAAAATATTAATAAGGACAATCTTTTGTTAGATGCTTCTTCTCGAAATTGGCCTCTTCTTTATCAGATGACTGATAGTAATGACATGGTTGAATTCTTTAATGCAGAGGTTCTCAATATGATGGACATCCATGCTCCGCTGCATCAGGTTAAAATAAAAAAGCATAATCAACCCTGGTTCGATGACGAGCTTAGATTTAGCATGAGGATGCGCGACATGGCGTTTTACGAATGGAGGGAATCGAAATCGACGTATGAGCGAGAGAGGTATGAAAGACTCGATAACTGGGTGAAGAAAGTTATACGAAAAAAGATCACCATTTCTCCAAACTCGATTCATCGTTACCCTCACCAGTAATCTGGAAGAACGTCAAGCAACTAGGTCTTTCAAAGGAGCCCAACGAAATTGCTGGAGCCGGATTGGATTTGGATTCTCTAAACTCTCATTTTACTGCTTGCTCTATTTCACCACATTTGAACTTGGATGTTCCTTCCCCTTCGTCTTCAATTCCCGAGTTCTCCTTTCGAAACGTTCAACCTTTTGAAATTAAATCTGCTTTCAATCAAATCACTTCCGATGCCATTGGAAACGATGAAATCCCTCTTAAGTTCTTGATGCTGCTCCTTCCCATACTTCTCAATCACTTAACTCATATATTTAATTACATCTTAACTAGCTCGAAATTCCCGAAGTCTTGGAAATCTGCTAAAGTTTTACTACTGCCCAAAGTAAGTAACCCATCGAATCCCTCAGATTATCGTCCCATCTCAATACTGCCTGTCCTCAGTAAAATTTTTGAAATTATATTGCTATATCAGATGAGTTTTCAATTCAGCTCCAATAACCTTTTATCCCAATACCAGTCAGGATTCAGAAAGTTTCATAGCTGTGAGACAGCCCTGCTGAGAGTTGTAGAGGATGTTAGGAGTGGGATAGAGAATAGTGGGTGTACAGTGATGGTATTGCTGGACTTTAAGAACGCCTTTGGCTCTGTCCCCCACTCACTGTTGGTTGAAAAGCTTGGCATCCTCTTCCGATTTTCTACATCTGCTTGCTCCCTAATCTCATCCTATCTTTCTGGTCGTGAACAAGCTGTTTTCTCCAATGGTAACCATTCAAAATTCCTCCCTGTTTCTGCTGGGTCCCCCAAGGTGCCGTTTTAGGGCCCCTACTGTTTTCGGCCTTCATCAATGACTTGCCTCAGGTCCTAACGTCATGCCGGTACCATCTGTATGCGGATGACTTCCAAGTATATCTGCCATGCGCCCTTGATGAAACCTTAATCTCATCTATATTTTCTTTGAATCGGGAGCTAACTTCAATAGTTAACTGGGCTTTTAAAAATGGCATTGAGATTAACCCTTCTAAATCTCAGGCATTGATCATCTCTAGAACAGGCATTTCCACTGACCCCCTCCCCCCAATATTATTGAATGGAACTGTTATTCCATACTCCTCCAAGGCGAAGAACCTTGGGATCTATTTAGATAGTTGTTAGTCATGGGAACACCAAATTGTTCAAATATGCCAGCGAGTGTATGGCTCACTACATACATTGAGGAGGATGACCAATTTTACTCCGAGAGATATAAAGAAAAAACTTGTTACAGCTCTTGTGCTTCCTCATTTTGTTTATGGCTCATCGTTGTTCTCCTATGCCCTGTCATCAGCCCTATTTCGCAAACTACATGTCGCCTTCAACGCCTGCAATAGATACGCCTTCAACATCAAGGCTCGCCACCCTGTGGGAGACAATACCTTGCTAGGTCTACCCCTAGATAAGCAGTATCAATTCAGACACCTAAAGCTCATCTTCCAAATTCTCAAAGGTTCTCAACCAACCTACCTCAACTCTCTCCTCACCCTTCCATCTTCTTCTAGATCCCATGCTCTAATGATCCCCACTCATAGTACCCGAATATTCTCGAGATCATTTGGGGTATCTGGGGCAAGGCTCTGGAACACACTAACGGTTGCTACTCGATCCTCATCCACTCTGGGGCGATTCTTGACGGCAATAAGGAAGCACCTTAGTGACTCTTAGGAGTTTTTCTTTTCTTTTACTTTTCTTTCATACCTGCATATTTGATAATATTATTCATTTCCTCATTTTTTTCCCCATCTCTTCCTAATAGATAATTACAAAATATGTGAATTACTGACATGCCATTTTATACTGATGTTTAACATGTTTTCAAGTTGTTCTTGTATGCACTATAGACTACCTAGTCTGAAGCATAATAAAAGTTAAATAAATAAATAAATAAATAAAAAAGAATATTACTCGGCTGGAACATACCTACGGTCTCCTGTTCTGTGGTGGGAGAGGGAATTACTTCCATAATGCTGTTTTGACCAGTAGGTCATCGCAAGAGCAAGATCATGCTAAAACAAGGTTTCAACAACTCCCCTGATCAATTCAGGCTTGGTTCAGATCCACCCCAAAATCTTACCCATTGCTTCTGAACTCCCTGTCAATAGCTTTTTTCCAGCCAAGGCGAGTTTTGTAATGAGTTCTGCAAATAACCCACTGAGCACAAAAACTGTGTTCCAACCACATGGAGTGTTGAAACTCTTTACTGTTATAAGTTTTATCGATAATGTGTTCCACCAACTCAGGTCCGAGAACTGAGTTCTCTGAGCACCCCATCGGGATGGGTTTTTCTTCTACAGAACTGAAGATAACCCCACCCCGATGGAACCTTCCCAAAATCTCATTTCCGTCAATCCTTCGAGTTAAACTGTCTAAATCTTTTGATAGAGGGTACATCACACTTATGGTCCTGCTCGATTTTTCTAACGCTTTTGGATCCTTGTGTTTCCAAACTCTGTTTGATAAATTCTTAAACCGTTATAATTTCTCTTCCACCACCGTCAATCTCATTTCATCATTTCTTACTGGCAGATCTCAGAGTGTTCAGATAGGAGACCAAACCTCTTCATCAATGCCTCTTCACTCAGGTGTCCCCCAGGGTTCAGTCTTGGGACCAATGCTCTTTTCATTATATGTGAATGACCTGTCCACCATCCTACAACATTCACAATGTCACCAGTTTGCTGACGATACACAGCTGTATCTTTCAACTCCTCCTGAGGACCTTGACAATGCAGTAGCAAGAATGAATGATGACCTTAGGTCCATCTCTATACAGGGTGTCTCACTTATGATCCGAAAATTTTTAATTACGTGTTCTACAACCAATTTCCAACAAAAAGTGTCCTCTAAAGTTTTTTTTTAAACCACTAAAAACCTGAGTTTTTTCAATGTTAAGATTTTATTCGTGTTTTCGACCTTTGGTCACTGAAAAGGCCATAACTCCCTTAATATGAAGAGTAAAACCAAATCTAAGTAAACCGTTGGAAAGAGCGTTAAATTTCCCGTCTTTTGAGCCTCTAATAATAATTTTTTGAAAGGAACTTGAGAGTGAAAAATGAGCCCGAAAAGTTAATTTCGTCAATTCTTGAAAACTGCGTGTTTTTAAAACGATCATTAGTCCCCATAATTCTGGTGATTGATCATAGCCTGTAAGCCTAAAAAATGCGCAAAAGCCTCAGCTTTCCAACGGTATAGTCAGTTTTTATTTTTTATAGGGAACGTTTTTGAGAAAATTGAGTTTTTATGCGAAAAAACGTGTGTTTTCAGGCACATTTGAGGGTTTTTTCTTGGGGAAAAAAGTACTCCATGACTAACAGGATTTGGAGGCTGATTTACGTAATTTTTTACGCTGAATCTAATGGTGACATACCCAGAGCTTCCTAGCAACGCCGTTCGTCTGTCGATGGGATTGTATGCGAAAAAACGTGTGTTAAACAGAGTGAGGTTTGTTTCTGTTGTTTGTTATGATGCCCTCTTCTTAGCGTTGATAAGAAAATCGTCATGAGGAAAACATCTACGTACAAAGTCTCTCTATTCGGCCGAGTTCACCATCACGCTCAGTCCGCTCTTCCGTTGCGTTCGATCCAGTTTCATGTGTTGAAATTTTTCGAAGTTTTTCTTTCGATGTTTTCCTCATGACGATTTTCTTATCAACGCTAAGAAGCCCTAGGGCATCACAACAAACAACAGAAACAAACCTCACTCTGTTTAACACACGTTTTTTCGCATACAATCCCATCGACAGACGAGCGGCGTTGCTAGCTCTGGGTATGTCACCATTAGATTCAGCGTAAAAAATTACGTAAATCCGCCTCCAAATCCTGTTAGTCATGGAGTAGGTACTTTTTTCCCCAAGAAAAAACCCTCAAATGTGCCTGAAAACACAAGTTTTTCGCATAAAAACTCAATTTTCTCAAACACGTTCCCTATAAAAAATAAAAACTGACTATACCGTTGGAAAGCTGAGGCTTTTGCGCATTTTTTAGGCTTACAGGCTATGATCAATCACCAGAATTATGGGGACTAATGATTGTTTTAAAAACACGCAGTTTTCAAGAATGGACGAAATTAACTTTTCGGGCTCATTTTTCACTCTCAAGTTCCTTTCAAAAAATTATTATTAGAGGCTCAAAAGACGGGAAATTTAACGCTCTTTCCAACGGTTTACTTAGATTTGGTTTTGTTCTTCATATTAAGGGAGTTATGAACTTTTCAGTGACCAAAGGTCGAAAACACGAAAAAAATCTTAACATTGAAAAAACTCAGGTTTTTAGTGGTTTAAACAAAAAACTTTAAGGGACACTTTTTGTTGGAAATTGGTTGTAGAACACGTGGTTAAAAATTTTCGGATCATAAGTGAGACACCCTGTATAGGTATGCCCAATCAAATGCTCTGCAGCTGAACCCATCCAAAACTCAAGTAATCCAATTCTCTAAAACTAAATTAAAGATAAATTCCGTTCCCCAAGTAGTTTTAAATTCAGTTAGCTTGCCTTACCTGCAGTCAGTGAAGAACCTTGGTGTCCTGCTTAATTTCGACCTGTCGTGGGAGCCTCACATCAACTACTTATGCCAAAGGGTTTATGGCGCCCTGCACTCCCTCAAGAAATTATTCGAGGAAAAAACGAGCAGAATGCGAACTGGAGGTAATTGTTCAAAATTAATTTTTTGTTTGTTTATTATTCCTCGAATAATACACCTATGTATTCGCTCAGCAAAGGATTTGTATAACACCCTCTCACAATTTTTTCTTTTACGTTTCATGGTGCGTACATTCCAAAAATGCAATATCCATCTGCCGTATGCCATATCATCCATATATCTACTTATATTTTTGGTCTAAAAAATTCTTTCTTTCGCACACATGCTCCATTTGGGCCCGTTGTATCCAGAAACTGTCAGCCCGATAGGATTGCACCCAAGGGTAAAAATAGGTACTTTTTGCGTTTTAGCAACATGTTAGTAAAATGAGCTTTTGAGGTATCTTTTTCCATGTTTTTGGGGACGAGAAGACCGAATATGATGTCGATTTTGACCAAAGACGCGGAAATTGAGGTTTTACCAAAGGTTCAGCTTCCAAAATTGGTTTTTTATGAGTCAAAAATGGGTGTAAAAATAGGGTTTCTTGTTCTAGTGTCATGAGTTTGAGGCACCTATCGTTTTCCATGTTTTCTAGGACGAGGAGACCGAATATGAAGTCGATTTTGACCGAAGAATTGAGGTTCTAACAAAGTTTCAGACTTAAATTTACGTTAAATTTTGGTCTGAAATCGTCGTTCTTCCGCTCACAGTTTGGGTCCTGTTGTGCTCCCAAGCTCGGCAGCCAGATCGGCATACACCCAGGGGTGTTATAGGAGAAAAATGGGGGTTTCGACGCTTTTTTTGAGGTTTTAGTGAACATGAGCTTGTGAAGTATTGTTTTCCATCTTTTTTAGGGCGTGAAGGCCGAATATGAAGTTGATTATGACCAAAGAGTGAAGAATTGAGGTTGTAACGAAGGTTCAGCCCTCAAAATTCATTTTTTATGAGTCAAAAACTTCGGAAATTGTCTGAAATCATCATACATTTGTATAATAACACTAGAAGTAGTATCAACAGGTGAATCAAAACAATTAAATGGCACTATCAATGATCAAAGATAATTTGTAGGTATTTTAAAAAAACAGGCGCCTAATTCGTGTTTTTGGGGTGCCAAAATTGGTGGAAACCATCAAAAATAGCTGCGTCAATTATTGCACACGAAAGGAACAATAAATGAACGAGAGAGAGAGAATTTATTTCCACAACAAATTTACAAGACATGAAATTAGTTGGTAGGTACATACCTACCTACTGCAAAATTTAAAAAAATCCATAGACAATTTACGAACTAAGTACTTGATAGATTAAAAGGAACACATTTGGATATTTAAAAAGTGAAAAATAATAGAAGTTTTAAGTAGGCACAAATAAATTGAAAATGTAATGTATTGATATCAGTGAATCAGTGAAAGAAATAGGTAGGTATATTGGAATGTGGAACCCACAAGGTAAAACAGCCAGGGTGTGGGGGTACTATTGATTCATTTAAATGGCCGCGATTTATTGAGTGAGCAGGTGGAAATAGTTTCTATTTAATTTATATGGAATTATTTTAGTTATCATATGGGATAATTTCAAATGGAAGGGAATTGATTAGAGGAAAAATTTAGTTAGCTCATGAGAAGTTAAATTTGAAATATAATTTTTGATAGAAGATTTTTGTTTGTAAGAAGGTTTGTCATGCGATATTAAGTTATAAGGTATGCTGTTAAAAGTTTAGGGCAAATGAATGTTATGTGGCGAATTCCTAGCTTACTATTACATTGGGGAATGTGAAATGTATTGTTTTTCTTGTGCACAGCCAACATTTCTGTAGGTGCGTCGAATAGAATAATAAACCCATGTGACAAGGACTTTGCAGCGTTTTTTTTCTTGTATTTGGCCATTAGTTCTTGTAATTTGGGTGCATTGCACACTTCGAGGGTCCATGTGACCTGTATGTAATAAGGAAATAGGTAAAGGACTTCTTTTTCACCCCCCACCAATTGTCACAGTTGCAGTTGCTTGCCCACCACTGACCTACCAGATGAGGGACCTGGATCATTTGTTAAACATTATGTACCACAAATTCGAACCATAAAGAAAAGCATTTTTTGAAAAATAGGTACCATGAAAACAAAATTGGGACATTCTCAAGAAAAATTTCACAATCGAAATCTTTAGAGTACATAAGATTTTTTCAAAGAACGACATCAGATGTTGAGTAGTATAATTATTCAGGATAATACTCTTTTGAACCTCCCTCTGGCAAACTACTACAAATTTCGCCATCTTGCTTTCATCTACAAGACACACTCTCACTCCCTTTCTCCACCCCATCTCTGCTCTCTTCTTTCTAAAGCTTCATCGCAATGCCCTAATGATTGTGCGTCATTCTACAAGAATATTTTCCAACTCATTTGGCGTGGTTGGGGCCAGATTGTGGAATTCCCTCCCCATCAACCTTAGATCCCTCCCCACTTTTCGGAGATTCAAGTCCCTCGTTTTAGAGCATTTGTTGAGGAACGATTGAGCGCATTTTCTTTTTCTTTTCATAATTTTCATTTTTACTTCTCAATTAATTCATAGTTTTAAGAATATTCAATTTGTTTTTCCCTATCTCGTAATGAAAGTAATTATGTAACCTTCTGTATTTCTTAATCTCCAACCATGTCATTGATATTTTGTATACATTTTTTTGTAATTCCTTGCGTATTAATGGACAACCATATCTAACACACAAATAAAGAGTTTATTATTTATTATTATTAGCTAATGCGCACACAATTCCCTCTCCAAGCGAAAAGTGTAACTAAATCCAAATCATCCAAACACTGAGCAAAAGAGCCACATCATATCTAAAAAAAATATGTGCACCACCACCTGTAGAGGATCCATGTTCCTCTTATCAAAATTTCATTCCTTATCACTCATCAAGGCGTTATCAGTTTATCGTATCTTTTGCATTTATTATCATTTGATTTCTGTTTGTGACTGTTTCAATGTCTGGCTCAGGTTGATTAGTAGTGTATATAGCGTTAAATATAAAATACGGAATATTACATACTTCGCTCTGTGTTTTATGAGTGTGTATTCACTGGGCCCCAGTTACCGACAAGTAAGTCGCTTTACTGCTATTCATTGTAGTACCGACATTAGGATTACCAGATGGCCCCTTCCAAAAAAAGAGAGTAGGGCACGTATTATCCTTGGTTTAAAAAAGGAGATACATGAAATAGGTCGTTTTATGAAGTTGGGTCCTGCATGAGATCAACAAGCTTATAATAATTATTGTGTTGATAAAAAAGTAAGATTTTATTAGGTAATTTTTTCAAACTTATTTTTTCTTCACATTGTGGACTTGAGAACAAGTTACTAGCAGGTAACTAAAATATAATGCATAGAGGTGGCATTTTTTTATAAAACTACTTTGGAATGCAAATATGAGAGCATGGACGAACCACAATAACTCTTATTTTAGGTTTCTGAAATAATTCATTGGATTATGAGGAAGAGAGTGTTAATATCATTAACGGGGGGGGGGGGGGGGGGGGGTTCAGTAATTAACAGCACCCTGTCCAAGCTCCAAGCAAAGGAAAAGTGTCAGCGTGTTTTGGAATGTTTCAATAAGTGGATGTCTAACATACACGAACTCTCAAAAGGGCTTGAGAGTCCATTTGTCCGTACCGTGCATATGGAACGTAATTATAAATTTCGAAATTATAGAGTCAACGTCAGTTGGTAAAGCAATCGACCAAACTATTTAGGTATGTAGAATGTGGGCTGGAGGGCTGGGCAGTATGGTTACCAGACATATGTCTACTCTCTTTATAGTGTATATATATACTCTTTTTTAGGTCCTTTCCTCTATACTCTTCTTATCTTTTTTCTTGCCAGAGCTTAATATACTCTTTTTTTCAGCAGACAGAGAAGAAAACTTGAAAAAAGTAACGATGACTAATCTTGCTAACAATTTTATTTGGTTTACAATCTTGTCTCTTTTCCTTGTCCTCGCTTCTAGGTGATTCTAGTCAAACGGTAGGGCCAAAGCCACCAAGAGGGAAATAATGCAAATTTAATGTCGCGATTTTCAAGACTGGTTTGTTTAGGTACTACTAAAGGCTTCGGCACACAGAACGCGTTATAACGCGACGCTTGGCGTTTCTGTACCGTCGCGTTACGGCGATACGGTTGTATGACTCAAGTTTGCATCATCCCTGCCACAATGGCTGCGTTAAAACCCAGCGCGTAGTCCCGGAGCGTTGCGTTAGCTATTCGGGTTGTGGAAAATTACAAAAGTTTACGCGCGTTAGTGCATCAACATGGGTGAAGAAAGAGACAAACTTATTGAACAAGTGCGAAAGTTTGTGTATTTGTACGATACTTCACATGATTATTACAATAAATTTATCTAGTTTCAACAGGTCTCCTCCAGCTCGTGGTGATCTTCTCGAAACTAGGCTGCAGTAGATCCTGCAGATCCTCAAAACTTTGTCGAGACATGCGGAAACATACAAAAAAAACTATCTTCATCTGAGCGCAGCTCTCAGACGGTGGAATTCACCAGTTCTTCTCTTTTTTTATTGATTGGGTGTACCCAACACCGTTTCTTCCTTCCACAGCTCTCAATTAAAGCTAGAAGGAGCAGTTCCTCATCTGAACTGCTCATGGCTTAATTCAGTGAGCCTACACAATACTGGATCTGCCGCCCAGATAACGCTGTGTGTGTGACGTAGCCATATTGCTGAGCACCGAGAAGAACGTGCGTTCCCTTACCGCCGCGTTATAACGCGTCCTGTGTGCCGAAGCCTTTAGTATCAGTATTGATGAAACAATTATTTCTCTAAGTCACTTGTAAAGTGGAACTGGAATAAATAGGGATACCTCATAGGTACTACTGAAGAAAGCGGTAAATGTACCTATGTACCTACATAGCTACCTTTTTTAAATAGTTAACTTGCATGAAAAAAGTTTTATGTAGAAACTGCCAAGTATTAGGGTATATTCTGACATTCGGATCGTAATACTCTTTTTTTTCCGTGGGAGATCTGGTAATCCTACTGGGCAGCCAACTAATTATACTACCGCGTAACAGGCAAGAAAAACCCTTATTATAGTGACAAAATGAGAATTCTTCTTCTTCATTCCCATTTTCTCTCATTCCCCCTTCTAGCCATTCCTAACCGTGGAAGTAAGATCCTGCTTTCATATTCCTAGCTAACTTCATAGCTGGTGTCTCCATGCAAGAAGTAGCGTAATTCTAATTTATTCACGGTGTTCCTAGCTACTTATTTACTTACAACCTGGGGATTTATGTTGCTCTCTTATTAGTTAGAAGTAGAGGTTTTTTGAACTGAAACATGAAAAATAGTACGTTAATTTGGATGTACTTTTAAACTAAAAGAAGAAAAAGAGTATATTTGGTAATAAAATGAAAAAAAAGCTGTACGAAAGTATGGGGCCAAAAAGAGTATATATAATATACACAGAGTATGTCTGGTAATCCTAACAGAAAATTGCACATGGATTGGCAATCCAATCTGACGAAGACGAGCAGGAAGCAAAGAAATCCTGTACATGATCGTTCTCACTGGATATGCCAAGGAACACCGCCATTGTGCTGTTATTTAGTGTCATTTCGAGCTGAAGAGTACTGGCGATTGATGTATGGTGATCAATAGTTTGTAGTAACTGTTCCGCTGAAAGCCATTTTGGGAGGTATACGTCTAGATAGATAGGTAGGTGCCTGTTCGTGTAGGTAGATAAGTAATCATATAGGTGTATAGATAAGGTATATTGGTTGAAATTCCAAAAGTGAGAGGAAAAGTAGTTGAGCAGATACTTTTAGTGTCGCTGACTACGAATTTGAGGTCCAAAACGCTCCATACCCGAATTTTGATTGTGAACCAAATTTCGGGTCGGACAAATCTGCCCAAAATTAATTTTTTATTAATCAAAAGCCTGGGATGAAGTCACCATCAGTTGGTATAATAACACTAGAAAAAGTGTCAACAGGTGAATCAAGACAATTAAATGGCACTATCAATGATCAAAGATAATTTGTCAAAAATAGGAGCTTAATTCGTGTTTTTGGGGGCCAAACCAACAAAAAAGCTATTTCAGTTATTGCACACGGGCGAAACAATAAATGAACAGCCAAAATTTCTGTAGGTGCGTTCAGCAGAATAATAAACCCATGTGACAAAAGGACTTTGCAACGTTTCGTTCTTATTGCTGGTTAGATCTCCCCTAACTTACTGTTATTTGCGATTGATAAACCGGCACTCAGTGTGAGTGTTCATCCACCCCCCAGTTAAGGGCTTACTGGGGAGCGAGATATTTCAATTCGAAAAACGGATTTCTCATCAATATTCACGTAAAATTCTGGGTAATTGGTTATAAAAGTGTGAACAAATTTTTTGATCCCTGTTCCAAAAACATTTGGTTCAAATTTTGAACATTTTTAAAAAGTGGCTTAATACGCACTTGCATTGGACGCTAGAGAATACAAATCCGTTTTCAGAATTTGTCTAAATTGGCTATAGCCGTCGGATTCTCGTTTCCAGGATTTTGGGTACAAAGGTCAAGATCGGGAGCTTTTGACTGCTAGTGGGGGTAGAGAGATCTTGGCCACCTCAGACGTTCCCATTTTTCTACTTCCCTTTCCCGACACTGAATGAATAGGATGTGTAAGTAAATTGGCACAGGAAGTGGGTGAAGTTTTGTCCACCATTCCAAAAACGTATAGCTAATGTGTTGGAAGTTCGAACACTATTGAAAAATGACCCTGTACCTTGTTGTTACACTTGAACGAGTTGGTTCAATGTGTGCACATTTTTGCCCGATGTTTAAAAACTAAGGGATGAAGGTAGTGTTGGTTGTTGGAAAATTACCTAGTCATTATACCTAGAAGGCTAGCCTTTACAAAGTACAAAACCGAGTAGGTACCTACTAAATTTTAAGATATAGGATAGCAACCGTCTTGATTGCGATTAATTTGCATTAGTAATAATAATAATAATAATAAACTCTTTATTGTGTGTTAGATATGGTTGTCCATTAATACGCAAGGAATTACAAAAAAAATGTATACAAAATATCAATGACATGGTTGGAGATTAAGAAATACAGAAGGTTACATAATTATTTTCATTACGAGATAGGGAAAAACAAATTGAATATTCTTAAAACTATGAATTAATTGAGAAGTAAAAATGAAAATTATGAAAAGAAAAAGAAAATGCGCTCAATCGTTCCTCAACAAATGCTCAAAAACTAGGGACTTGAATCTCCGAAAAGTGGGGAGAGCTTAGTTCAAGTAAACTAGTTGGTTTAGAAAGTTGACATTTTTTGCCCCCTGTTCAATAAACCATTGAGTAGGGAAGTATCGGTTCAAATTTTGAACAGTCTGGAAAGGAGTCCCTAAATAAGTAACCAGGTTTTATAATACGAATTACGAAAGGTACTAAAATGATTATTAGTTGTAGGTAATTGTAGATAACGATAACCAGAATACGAATAATTCCTTCTTAGTTGGAGAGGGTTCACCGTGCCTCTTCCCAACCGACATTTCTTCCGACTTTTGGTTTATTATTCTGTGAATAACACACCTATGTAATCGCTCAGCAAAAAATTTTTATCACCCCCTCAACATTTTTGCTTCCGAGTCTGCGAAGCAGCGGAAGCCTTGTGTTCACTTTCGTGAGCCAAAAAATTTTTGTCTTCAGAAATCAAAATTTCCACTTGCATTTTGCGTTTCAAAGCCTACTGAACAAATTTGGTTCCGTGTCTGTCGGTCTGTGAGTCTGTGAGTCTGTCCGCATTTCCTTGTTACAGCCATAACTTCCACGATTTTGAATTGATTCAGCTCAAATTTTGAGGGATGGTGCGGATATGGCCCCTTGAGGTCCCATACAAATTTCAACATGATTGATCCAGCGGTACGCCCTGCGCATGCGCTAACGTTAAATTCAACAAACACGCATAACTTTCACAATTTTGATTCAATTTCGCTCAAATTTTCAAGGGTTGTTTGGACAAGGCCTAGTGAGTTCCAGTATGAATTTCAGCATGATCGGACCCTCGGTGCGCTCTGCGCATGCGCTGGCGTGAAATAGATTCAATTTCCTTGTTACAGCCGTAGTAACCAAAGATTTCACCCAATTTCAATGTAATTCTCAGGGATTAAGGGGGCGCAGACCCTGTTTTTTGTCAGTTTCTTCACGTTTTCTCTGGCTGTGGTTAACTTACAGTTCTGGGGAAGGTCTTAATACGCATTATATTAATCCGTGAATAGAGTTAGGGTCATAGCTCTAAATGATTCCTGAAATTTCCGAAAATTCAAATTCAAAAATGTAGTTTAAAAAACTTTTTCTTGAATGTTTGTGTTTTACGACATTTTCGGAGAGATAATAAAGTTGATAATCCAAGAATCAAAATTTTGTTATGTAAAATAAGAAAGAAAACGTGAAGAAAAATTGTACGTATTTTGAAAAAAGGCTCGAGAAAGGGGGCGCCGCCTGTAGGCGCTCTCTGCGGGCAATGTGCCGAGTCTCTCCCCCTTCACACGCAGCCACCCTGCCCTGTCGCTTCGCTCGTCGTGTAGTCTAGTATAGTATCCATGGCATTATCAGTTCCAGCGGCTCTTTGCCTGGGAAGGAGGTAATTTTCAACGTTCTTGGTCGGAGGGGCAAGGGAGGAGGCGGTGTTGCCATATTCACCGAACGAATGGCATCGCTGTAACCCGCACAGTCTGCATCCCAGCTAAGCTTCAGAATATTAGTTCCCTGTTGAGCTGGCCTACCCTTCCTTCCACATGCTCACCTACCTCAGCCTAATTACCGTCATAGTTTTCACATGATTGGATAAGTAATTTTTACAGTATTTTCCCAATTATGTTGGTTACCTATTTTCCTAATTAAAGCTACAATCCAATCAGCCATAATTTTATTATTCATAGTAGGTAGCTACCTACCTATTTACGGTACGTATTAATTACGTATATCAATTAAATGTTTCATAAACTGGATTAAATTTAGCAAAATCAATTAAAAAAAATAGGGGATGATTGTTTTAAGTGGGTAAACAATTATTTGAGAAATAATCCGCTAGGTAGATCGAAAGTTGACGCCACAATCGCTAGGTGCATACCTGAATTCATTTGAGGAAGTATAGGCATGTACCTACTTAATTTTCTTATTTTTTAACTATTCTGCTCGAACTTCTTGTTCGTCACATAATAGTGGCGCAAGGTCAATCTCTGACCCATCCGGATTGTTGTTGGTACTATTATTTTTCTGTCTGGGGTACTTTTATGTTACGTAATCATTTAATTTTGAGAGGAGTTTTACTGGGCATTTATATATGTATGTAAATTTGACTGTTTATTTTTTATTTATGTAAATCAATGTGTGACCAATGAATGTATCGACTGGACACAGATACCTACCTGTGTGAGACAAATAACTTAGGTACTCCAACACAGTGTGAGATTTGTAATTTCATTTCATTTTTATTAATACTTATGTGTACTTCACTCAAAATTAGACATGACTTTTTTAAAGATTGATTACACA
Source organism: Leptopterna dolabrata (assembly GCA_954871275.1). Classification (NCBI taxonomy): domain Eukaryota; kingdom Metazoa; phylum Arthropoda; class Insecta; order Hemiptera; family Miridae; genus Leptopterna; species Leptopterna dolabrata. Next base: position 6,249,374 of record OX940974.1, on the reverse strand, counting down.
CTGTCTAAAGTGTTCTACCTGTCATACTAATACAGAATCAATTCAAAGACAAATTATCCAACATGATTTCAAGTACCTACTTTTAATCATCATACCTTTCACTACCTACTTGAATTGAACGACAATAGGAAGAGGATTAGATAGTAACAAGTAACTTTTCAGGTGTTTGTTTTGTTCAATGACTGAAATGTAAACAAATAGAAAAGTAAATTGGAAAGCTCATGAATAATATTATACAGTTACACTGCTCACATTAGCTTTTATTTTATTTTATTGGACACTGAGTTAGTCTGGATCTAGGTAGGTATTCGGAAATCCATTTAGGTTCATGTTCATTTAAATCGGAGTTCAAACTCGCTTCTTGCTGTATATACGACTGGAGTTGTCAACTTCGGATATCTCGTCAATTCTGATCGTCTTCCTGAACAAAAATACACAGTAGCAAATTACAACAGGCATTTCTATAATATTAAATGTAAATGTAAATAAAGTGAATGTAATGTAAATAAAGTTTTCCTACATACACTTATTTCATGTATAGGTGCTATCTTCTATAATGTTAATAAATAATGTCAATGACCCCCAAAAATCCTAATTAGACCCCTGTTCTGTGTGAAAAGCAACTGAAATGGTATTTTTCTGCCTTCACTCACCCTTCCATGCCACTTTCAGTGATTTTATATAACAATTTTATCAGTTTTTATCAATTTTTGACCCCTTAAAAACTCAAATTTGACCCCCTTCAAATTTTATAAAATTGCTTATCCTTTTGTTTGGCGATAAGAACATTTCGGCGAAATTTGGAATTTTTATCACGTAACCAAGGTCAGGTATCGTCTGGAGTGACACATAAATAAATGTATATAAATATAGGTATACATTTTTGTTAAAATCTAAGGATGAAATCAGGATGATCTGAAACGGATTCGTCTATAAAATAATTTCAAAAACTTATGTTCTGAAAATTTTGGACCCATTGCAATACCTTCATTTTCCTTAAAAATTCGCGAACATTGTTGTGTGTATTTCATCAGTTTATCTTACCTAATGTTATCTGTAACATTTAGTGCTTTGTTAAATTTAATTTAAATTCAGCTTTCTTTGTAATTTCAAACCTTATTACCGAATTTTCAAAGAAAATAAAGCTATTGCTATGGGTAACATTTTCAGAACATGAATTTTTGAAATATTTTTATAGGCAAATCCGGTTCAGAGCATCCTAAGTTCATCCCTAGATTTTAGCAAAAATTTATTACGTAGATTTATGTGCCACTACAGATGATTTCTGTCCTTGGGTAGGCACATGGTAAAAATTTCAGATTTCTCCAAACCGTTTGTATTGCCAAACGAAAGGATGAGTTCGAAGATGAGCAATTTTCAAATTCCAAGGGAGTCAAATTGGAGTTTTTAGGGGCTAAATGTCGGCTAAAATTGCTATAAAAATCATTGGAAGTTGTACGGAAGGTTGAGCGAAGACAGAAAAATACCATTTCAGTTGTTTTTCACACAGAATAGGGGTCAGATTTTGATTTTTTGGGGTAAAAAATTGGTATTAATGGTAAAATCAATATTAATTCACCTGACGTTGTGTGGGGTGGTTAATGACGACGGAGGTACTACCTCGATGATAAAACTATTTTTCTCAAAAGCAAGTGGGTCAAATTTGATGTTATTAGGGTCAAACATCGGTAAAAATGGGTAAAATCACGAAAAGTTATAATTTTAAGAAAAGTGGTATGGATTCTCGCTATATCATCTTTTTACACAATATCAGGAATATTTCTTTGAAAATTCGCTCTTATAGCCATGCTACGTGAAAGGATGTTTTTTCTATTTCCGATAACCCCCCCCCCCCCCCCTTTTCAACACTACGCCACTGCGTATTATAAATCTGTGCTGATCTGGCAAAACGTGGTAGGTAAGTCCAATACAGATGATTTTACAGGAGAGCGTGTCAAAGTTTTGCAGGTTCAGAGAAGCGCATGAAGAATCTGGGGAATGTGATATTACAGCGAAATATTTGATCTGCTTCTAATAATAAGAAGTATTACCTGATTTTTACTCAAAGAAAGACCATTTGGTGGGAGACATCACTGTCTGCCAGACTCTGGATCGGATGTTGTTTGGACATGAACTGAGAACAGAAAATAACATAAAATCAGTAAATTTGGGTATACTGATTGCAATGAATTAGAAATATCAATGAAAACCTTAGAAATACATTTTAATCTATCGAGTATCTGCTTGGTGTTTTGACTGATAGATGTGAAGAGTTGGGAATTTACAGTATTTCTTAGGTTTTTATTGAGGTTTCCTAATCTACAAAACCAAAAAACCTTGGAAACACATCCATCTATATTAACCATGGAAACATTCTTTTTTTTAGCGAATTTTCAAAGAAAATGAAGCTATTGCAATGGCTTCGAAATTTAAATAATATAAATTTTTGGAAATTTTCTTCATAGAAATCCGTTTCAGACCATTCTAAAACGATTCCTGAAATTTAACACTTTTTTATATGTATATATATATATATATTTATTTATATATGTGTCACTCCAGACGATAACTCTCGATAGAATTGAGATAAACAGCTCAAATTTGCACAAAAAATCTATCTTGGCAATCGAAAGGCTAAGTTCGAAGATGGGCGAAATTGGCCTACTCTAAGGAGGGTTTTGGCGCATTTAAAGTGCGCAAAAATTACCCAAAAATCCCCAAAATGTTATTTTCCAACAAGTGACCCCTCATTTTAAAGGTTTTTGCACGCTGAACACGATGGTGGAATCGGATTTTAGATATCTTGATCCGTTCTCAAATTAGAGCATTTAAAGTGCGCAATAATTACCCAAAAATCCCCAAAATGTTATTTTCTAACAAGTGACCCCTCATTTTAAAGGTTTTTGCACGCTGAACACGATGGTGGAATCGGATTTTAGATATCTTGATCCGTTCTCAAATTAGAGCATTTAAAGTGCGCAAAAATTACCCAAAAATCCCCAAAATGTTATTTTCCAACAAGTGACACCTCATTTTAAATGTTTTTGCACGCTGAACACGATGGTGGAATCGGATTTTAGATATCTTGATCCGTTCTCAAATTAGAGCATTTAAAGTGCGCAAAAATTACCCAAAAATCCCCAAAATGTTATTTTCTAACAAGTGACCCCTCATTTTAAAGGTTTTTGCACGCTGAACACGATAGTGAAATCGGATTTTAGATATCTAAATCCGTTCTTAAATTAGAGCATTTAAAGTGCGCAAAAATTACCCAAAACTAGGATAATCTTTAAACTCTTACCCCCCCCCCCCACCCCCTTAGAGTGGTCAGATTGAAATATGTGAGAAGTATTAATTGAAGACGAGAGTTCGAAGCAAAAAAGGGGGAGGCAAACGATTAGTACAACTCCTTGAATTTACCCACAGCGATCAAATAAATAAGCACTTAGTACAATTACGTAATAAACAAACGGTAGAATCAGGATGGACAAAACGTACAAATTAAAATAAATACGAAGAGAATATACATAGAAAACCAAATTTTAGACCGAAGTTTTCCTTTATTCAAAACCATAGCCATTAATTCGAATATTTCTTTGAAAATTCGCTCATTAAGTCATGCTGCATGACTGGTTTTTTTTATATGTATATATATATATATGTGTCACTCCAGACGATAACTCTCGATAGAATTGAGATAAACAGCTCAAATTTGCACAAAAAATCTATCTTGGCAATCGAAAGGCTAAGTTCGAAGATGGGCGAAATTGGCCTACTCTAAGGAGGGTTTTGGCGCATTTAAAGTGCGCAAAAATTACCCAAAAATCCCCAAAATGTTATTTTCCAACAAGTGACCCCTCATTTTAAAGGTTTTTGCACGCTGAACACGATGGTGGAATCGGATTTTAGATATCTTGATCCGTTCTCAAATTAGAGCATTTAAAGTGCGCAAAAATTACCCAAAAATCCCCAAAATGTTATTTTCTAACAAGTGACCCCTCATTTTAAAGGTTTTTGCACGCTGAACACGATGGTGAAATCGGATTTTAGATATCTAAATCCGTTCTTAAATTAGAGCATTTAAAGTGCGCAAAAATTACCCAAAACTAGGATAATCATTAAACTCTTACCCCCCCCCCCCCCACCCCCTTAGAGTGGTCAGATTGAAAAATGTGAGAAGTATTAATTGAAGAGTTCGAAGCAAAAAAGGGGGAGGCAAACGATTAGTACAACTCCTTGAATTTCCCATTTGACATATAATTGTTATGATACCTTCATAGATAGACAAGTACCGGCCCACGTATTACTAGAAGGAAGACGAAAGAAAAAATCTATTTCAAATTATTCAATTTAGGTACTAACAGTAGGAGGAAGAAGTTTTCCTTTATTCAAAACCATAGCCATTAATTCGAATATTTCTTTGAAAATTCGCTCATTAAGTCATGCTGCATGACTGGTTTTTTTAAACTTATTGCAATTCAATTTTGACGTTCAGAGTAGGGTAGGTAGCTACCTAAAGATTTTTTTATTCATTGCTCATCGCAGATTGTATCTGCTTGATATTTTGACTGATTGAATTGAAAGAAACAGTAAAGGAACAGCCAACATTTCTGTAGATGTCCAACGGAATCATAACTACGGAGATTTAGCCGCAGGATATTTTACAATAACTTTCCAACGAAGGTTAAAGATTTTCGTGGAATGCTGGGTTGAGTTTTACTCCCAAACTACGGAGAACGTAGGTACTAATTACGTGACAATCATTAGACTAACACAAAATCTGTATACTACTACTACTACATCTGAAAACTATTTCCATTTGTTGCTCTACACAGAAAACACTAAGGATTAATTAGGTACCTAATTATGTAAATCTGCGGTATCAACTTACTGTTCTGCGCCTCTTTTTTTCGCCTTTGTTACCGACGTTTCTCCTGGTCCACTTCTTCGGCGGTGGAGGCATACACTTTGATACACTCGACGGATATCACTACGAATGAACAATAGTATATACTGATACTAACGTGAATGAACCGCGTGAGAGAAGAAGGAGAACAAAGGAATGAACTAAAAACAACAGAGTATAACCTGTCGAGCGGAAAACTTGCAGAGGGAGAGGAGAAGCTCACGTACCTAATCACGAATGTTATAGTGTCCATAAGGCAATGGAATTGATAACTAAAAACTAATTGCGCACTTACAACAACCATCGAAATTCGGCAGGCGCCCCTACCGGTGGGCGCCAAATTTCCAAATCTCGCTGGGAATCTTCCCGCGGAAGCGATGTGGAAGTGATGTTCAGCGCACTCTCGTGGTTGGGGGTGCTACTGGCCTTCCCGTCCCGCGCCCCCTTAAGCGGGTAGGGCCCATTGAGGTCCCATATAAAATTCAACATGATAGAGCCAGCGGTTCGCCCTGCGCATGCGCTCTGTCTGTCTGTCTGTCCTTCTATGCACGGCCAAACGGCTCGACGGATATCGACCAAATTTGGCACGAATATCCAGTAGGCTCCCAAGTTGTGCAACGTCGCATTTTCAATTCCCTGACCATAGCGGAACTATGGTCGACCATGGTCAACTCCTGAATTGCTCAACGGATATCGACCAAATTTGGCACGAATATCCAGTAGGCTCCCAAGTTGTGCAACGTCGCATTTTTAATTCCCTGACCATAGCGGAACTATGGTCGACCATGGTCAACTCCTGAATGGCTCGACGGATATCGACCAAATTTGGCACGAGTATCCAGTAGGCTCCCAAGTTGTGCAACGTCGCATTTTTAATTCCCTGACCGTAGCGGAACTATGGTCGACCATGGTCAACTTCGTTAATTGAAATGGTAACCCCTATTTTTTATCGCGTATTCGTAATCTACGTGAAATTCTATCTACGATCGACCCTTCGGACTACCCCCGCGGTCGACCTTAGCGCATCCATGGGCCCCTCCATGGTCGAATCCCGAATTGCTCAACGGATATCGACCAAATTTGGCACCAATATCCGGTAGCCTCCCAAGTTGAACGTAGGCGCATTTTTAATTCCCTGACCATAGCGGAAATATGGTCGACCATGGTCAACTCCTGAATGGCTTGACGGATTTTGATAAAATTGGGCACAAATACCCGGTAGGGTATGGGATTTTTCCGTCGTTTGTTGGTTCCACGATACTGCGTACAGCGAATCTCGGATAGCGAGCGAAGCGAGCGGTCAGGCTAGTTATGTATAATGGACGTAATGTATTATGGAAGTCATGTTATGTATAATATGTATATTTCATGTAATGTTATGTAATGTTACGTTATGTAATGTAATGTTATGTAATATGTATATTTAACGTTATGTAATGTTATGTAATGTAATGTAATGTTATGTTATTTTGCTTCCGAGTCTGTTCTATTTTATAATGGGTCACTCTGATTGTGACGAGGAAGCTCCTGTGCCATCACCTTGGCAGTGTATTTCTTTTACGTTTCAAGGCGTAGATTCCAAAAATGCAATGGCCGTTCGCCGTATCACCCATAACTACTTCGTTCTTTCGCACACATGCTCCATTTGGGCCCTAGTTGTGTCCCGAAACATTGCAGCCCGACCGGAATACACCCAGGGGTGTTATGGGTGAAAAATGGGTACAAAAATAGGTATTTTTTGTGTTTGAGCTTTTGAGGTATCCTTTTCCATGTTTTTGAGGGCGAGAAGACCGAATATGAAGTCGATTTTGACCAAAAAGTGGAAAATTGAGGTTCTAACGAAGTTTCAGCCTTAAATTTACGTTAAATTTTGGTCTTAAATCGTCGTTCTTCCGCACTCCGTTTGGGTCCCCATTAAGCTCCAAAGCTCGGCAGCCCGATCGGAATACACCCAGGGGTGTTATGGGAGAAAAGTGGGTGTAAAAATAGGGGTTTTCGAGGGTTTTTTTTGAGGTTTTAGTGAACACGAGCTTGTGATGTATCGTTTTCCATGTTTTTTAGGGCGAGAAGACCGAATATGAAGTTGATTTCGACCAAAGAGTGAAGAATTGAGGTTGTAACGAAGGATAAGCTCCCGAAATTCATTTTATATGAGTCAAAAACCTGGGAAATTGTCTGAAATCACCATAAATTTGTATAATAACACTAGAAGTAGTATTAGCAGGTGAATCAAGACAATTAAATGGCACTATCAATGTTCAAAGATAATCTGTAAAAAAAAGAAAAGAAAACAAGGGAAAAACCACAGTCATGCAGCATGGCTATAAGAGCGAATTTTCGAAGTTTTCGGCATCTTCCTCCTCCGCCTAAAATTTTCTGAAAATTAATTTTCGGCCAATGTTTTCCCAACTTGATACCATACAAAATTAAAACAGGAGTAGTTTTACGCAAAGTAAAATTTGGGGTGGAAGGAGGGGGAGGGGGAAATCAAAAATGTTTTGAATACCAGAAGAGTAGGTATTGGGTACGTAACAAATTTTTTGTTCCATTTTTTGCCGAGTAACACCTCGGTTTGTAGATTTTCCAACGCTGAACACGATGGTGAAGTCAGAATTGCGATATCCCATTCCGTTATCAGATTAGAGCAGACGAACCAGGAAGAACATCTCAAGAAATAACCACGTTCCTTCATCTTCAAAGTGCTCCAGTTTGAGAATGGAATGAGATATCGCAATTCTGATTTCACCATCGTGTTCAGCGTACAAAAACCTTTAATATGAGGTGTCACTTGTCAGACTTTTTCATTTTGGGAATTTATGGGTAATTTCCCCCCCCTAAAACTCCCCAAAACTCCCCCTTAGGGTGACCCGATTCTGCCCATCTTCGAACTTAGCCTGTCGATTGCCAAGACAGATTTTTCGTGCAAATTTGAACTTTTTATCTCAATTCTTTCGAGAGTTATCGTCTGGAATGACACATACATATATAAATATATATATAAATATATAAATATATAAATATATAAATATATATATATATATATATATATATATATATATATATATATATATATATATATATATATATATATACATATAATTTTTGGTGTCTTTCGGCAGGGAATTCAGGATGGTCTGAAACGGATTTTGGTATAAAAATCTTTCGGAAATTCGAGTTTTAAAAATTTTGGACCGAGAACAATAGCTTCCTTTTCTTCGAAAATTCGCTAAAAAGGAGCCGAGATAGTGTTTTTGGGGGGCCAAAATTTGTAGAAACCATCAAATATCACTATTTCAATTATTGCGCATGAAAGAAAGAATAAATGAACAGCAACATTTGTGTAGGTATGTCGGATAGAATAATAAACCCAAGTGACAAGCAGGGCCGTCCAGAGGTGGGGCAAAATCCCAGGGGCCCGGCCGCGGGCTCTATTTGTACGGTTATTGTGCAAACTAAAAATTTCCCTTCTATAAATGAGCCCAATTACTTCCTTAATAAATAAGGTTAGAACAGTACGTCCAGTACTCCTGTTTATAAATTATAAAATTGGAGGGGCCTCTCTGGGCGGCCCTGTAGCGCGATTCTGCAACTCGCTAGCAACACTCGGATAGCGAAATTGGTATTCAGGAACTTATGATACCGAACTTGAATAACAAATTGTCGTTGCAGAATGAGATACCGACGTCGTTAGCTTGTCTCACGAAATCTGAGTCTAGGGCGAGCAGTCGACTGGAACTCATTCCGTCTCCATGGTGATAAGCAGTGATGAAGTGAATTGAAGAGTGTGTGTGTGCGCCGGAGTCAGTGATTGTGTTTTGAATCCCCCGAATTCACTCGGTGGCCGAAATAAATGCTCATACCTTGGAAGACAAAAATTGCAGTTTGGGATCACTTGACACTTGGGATAGGTTTTGATTTCAATTTGTTGTATCATCGTATTATGCCAAATTTGTTTGTATAAATTCATGTATGATTTTGTTGAAATTTGTGTTTTATAATTGGTACCTACTCTGAAATTCTGATAAATATGCAAGTGAATGAATACCTACCTACAATTACGTTATTTTCAAAATCCTATGTTTTCTAATTAATTAACAACCTATTAAGGACACTTGCATTTATTAAAGAAAACGTAGGGGATCGGTATCTACAGCAAAATTAGTTAGGCACGTAGGTACCTGGATTTCAGGGGATAATCCATTCAATCTGGAGCATTGGAGCAATGGTCGAATTTCGGTTCATGGCCAAGTGTCGACTGATCCTAAAGGTTTTTTTGAACATGCAGGGAACAAGGGAATAAGGATTTTGCCCATCTCGTAGCACTCTTCTTTCAAACCGAGGGTGATACCTCTGTTCCCTTTCTTGCAGAATTTCAATTCCCAAGCAAGGAATTCGAGCGTCATAATGCCTGACATTATTATCCAGAATTCATAAGCGCACGAACAAATACGGTAGGTAGGTAGGTAGCAACTACATATGGTGAAATGCGATTCTAAAAAGTAGATAACTACCCAAAGTGAAATAGAGTTTATCACTTATATATGTAGAAGTCTTCTATATCACTAACTTCCTAACTACCTACCTATCAAGTAATTTTAACGTTTAAGTTATTTATTACGATGTTTTTATGACATCACTGCCATAAATTATTAAGTCACTAATTTACCTACCTAGTTACCTACGGTAAGTACCTACATTGGGCTTATTACATCAAATAAACTTGAAAAACATGCCAAAAGAAAAGTAGGTACACTTACAGTAAAACTTTCTACCGTCTTAAAGCAACTCCAAGCCAAGTTTTTTGGGTGTAACAAGCTTTCGGTATGGATAACGGGGGGGTCTAGAGCCGTCGAAATGCAAACGACCCCGCAGCGACAATTTATCGACGATTAAGCGATAGCTGACGATATTGAGCCCTTACAGAATACCAATCGTCGGTATTTAGTCGCATCAATATTTTTTGTTATGCTAACGATATTTCATCGTCGTTACGATGCCATACTGAGTTGCTGAATCGCACTGCTGGTGACAAGGACTCTGCAGCGTTGTTTTTTTCTCCCCAGGTTGTTTCGAAGCGTTTTCAGAAGGGTTCAAAGTCCTACAGTTCTTTTCGACCCTCCCCCCCCCCCACCGTCTCACGCTCAATCTCTCTCATGAGCATACAGCATAGCTGCACATTCAGGAATCAGTTCACTAGAGGCGAGCGCGGATTACGCCAGTAATTCTCTTGCGGTTGACGCGATCTTTGGTATTTTAACTTGATTTTTTTTCGATTATAAGTTCGCTAGTGAGGCATGTTTCCGATAAAAGGAGAAAACCAGGGCCGAAAAAGAAGAGGAAGCATAGAAAGTGATTACCTAATTATTTCGATCGTTTTATGATACAATGATTCATCTCTACCAGTAGATCAAATTGGACCCTCGTGATAAATATGCGTTTAATTGGACCCTCAGAATATGCGTTGCGGTGCATATTTTGTTGAGGCGTGGGGTAATTAGTGCATAATGTTTTGTTGTGGCGTGGGGTCATCCACAATCAGCTCCCTAGGTACTCAATGGACGTCAGGGCAGAGAAGTCTAAAGCCGGGTATCCACTTGTATCAAACTTCCGTACCGTAACTCCGTAGCGTAACACCGTATCGTATCAAACGGGAAAAAACGCCTGTATCATCACTGCGTTCCGTAACATCGTTCCGTAACAATTCTGACCGATCCACCATAAACCTTGAAAATGTCCTCATTGCAACAAGTGGCTGCTGCTTACATTTTTATTCACTGCCTAACAAAAGACCCGCAAACCACCTCGTTGGTGTATGCTGAATGTTTGGCGGAACTGCGAATTGTATGGTGGGACCGGTCTCATGGCTGACATGATTGACTACATGGCGGTGACTACTTCACAAGCCTTGAATACACATTCAAGATATCCAAGCAGAGCATAGGCAAGATCGTCGCCAATGTATGTGGATACCCGGCTTCCGGGTATCCACTTGTATCAAACTTCCGTACCGTAGCACCGTTCCGTAACAAAAATCAATTAAAAACGTGATACGCACCTGTTCGGGATCGGGTTCGGGGCGGATCGCTCCGTTGGCGGTTTTCCCCCGTCGCATCAAAGGAATGATACGATACAAGGTTCTGATAGTGGAGACGGGGTCGGGCGCCCTCCCGTATCGTAACATCAGTCGAGACCTTACCTCCATGTAATCTTCCATTAACATACCCACAATCGCTCGACATACATTGGCGACGATCTTGCCTATGGTCTGCTTGGATATCTTGAATGTGCATTCAAGGCTTGTGAAGTAGTCACCGCCATGTAGTCAATCATGTCAGCCATGAGACCGGTCCCACCATACAATTCGCAGTTCCGCCAAACATTCAGCATACACCAACGAGGTGGTTTGCGGGTCTTTTGTTAGGCAGTGAATAAAAATGTAAGCAGCAGCCACTTGTTGCAATGAGGACATTTTCAAGGTTTATGGTGGATCGGTCAGAATTGTTACGGAACGATGTTACGGAACGCAGTGATGATACAGGCGTTTTTTCCCGTTTGATACGATACGGTGTTACGCTACGGAGTTACGGTACGGAAGTTTGATACAAGTGGATACCCGGCTTAAAGTGTCCAAGAACTGTAAATGCCCTCGCAGAGATAGCCACAGACCAACGCTCCAGTTAATGACCTTTGCCACCAAATCCTGGTAGAATGTTCTTATAAATTAATAATATAAATAAAGCCACTTTCGGAAATTTTCAAAATCTGAACATTAATTACTTAACAGTTTTTTGAGCAGTGGGCCAAAATAAGCATACTTTCCGAACCTCTATTCCTAGTGCCAATACGAACTAAGAGAAATACCTGTTTCAAAAAATGATAGAAATTTGAACAATCACCTACTACATAAGAGTTGTGAACAGTGAGCAAACATTTTCACACTTTCTGAACCAACTAAGTAGTGTTATCTAGTGCAAGTAGGTCTGGGAACACTTTCGAAATATGATTACTTGTGAACAAATACGTGCATAAGTAACAATATTTTGAACAGTGGACAGAAATTGGCACACTTCCTGTGACAGTTTATTACTGCGTCCGGTTCATTCAATGTAAGGACAGGGAAGCTGAAAAATGGGAAGGTTTGAGATGGCCAAGATCTCTCTACCCCCACAAGCAGCCAGAAGCTCTCGATCTTGACCTTTGTACCCAAAATTTGTATTCTCCAGAGTCCAATGCAAGTGCGTATTAAGCCACTAAATTTGCACACTTTCGGAACCAATTACCAATTACCAATACTGATGACAAATTC